>CM028753.1:24164020-24415411 GCA_016801395.1 Leptodermis oblonga
TGTAAAATTTAGGCCGAGGAGAAGGTTTCCTCGGCCCGGATGGGGATGAAATACCGCAGGTCGCCGGCGGTATTTCCTTAAGGAAGTATTTCCCTTTAGGACACCGCCGGTATCGCCCGGAAAGGGGCGGTATTTTGGGAAAAAACGTCGTCGGCGGTACTTTTGGTGGTATCTGGAAAAATAATGCCGCCAAAAGTACCGCCGGGCGATCGCAGTATTTTCTGGAAAAATACTGCGATCGCCCGGCGGTACTTTTGGCAAAAATACCACCGTCGCCCGGCGGTATTTATGGGAAAAATACCACCTGCGACCGGCGGTATTCTGGGAAAAAAACCGCCGGTCGCCGGCGGTATTTTTCCGGCGGTCGGCTGGAGTGTTGGAGGTTTTCTGCCCGAAAGGGGCGAGGTTTGAGCCAATATTTTAAATTTTCTTTAACTCTAATTGTGTTCTTGTTCCTTATTTGTTATCAATTAATTTCGTATTGATAAATGCGTGGTTATATTATTGCAGATGGCAAAACATTTGGGAAATTGAAATTAACCAAAAGCAAAAAGGATGGCAATTTGCAATTGGTTGAGAGATGCACTGAGGCGACACAGTCCTCCTCTGAGGAAGTAGGTGGCCAAATACCTCCCACTGCATCCGAGCGGCAGAGAAGGGTGGCAGGAAGAGCACATGGCTCTTCTCGCTTATCAAATGTGACGAGGGAAAGTAACACTGATTACGGCGAAAGAGAATTTGCCCCGCCATACATTGGAAATGTGGAGGAGGAGGAAGCACGGGAAAATGCGAAAAGATTTGAGATGGACAAGTATCAGTCGTAGGGGTACATGGGAGGGAATTCGGGGCGGTTGGAGGATGAAAATGAAGGGGAAAATGCACCCAACCAACGAAGGAGCGAAAAAGGCAAAGAATTAATGGGCTCCTCGCGTAGGTCAGTGTCAGGGTTTGGGTCCGGTTCTGGTTCGGGGAGGGATGCCGGGTGGAAGGCTTACCGGCCTCTAGATAGTCCGATTGACGATGGACCTTCAGATTCAGAGTTATTACGGAGTTTTAAAGGTCATGTTGCCTACTACGTATGGCATCAACAGGTATCGTTTTATGCTTGATTACATATTTCTTGATTTAATTTTTATTTATTTCTAATTTATGATTAAAACGTTGGCTTTTAAAATGTGTTATTTTATTTATTCAATTACGTAGGAATGTGGTGCATTGTTGTGCCATAATGGCCACAACAATCTGCAAAGGTGGGAGTTAGCGGATGAGGAAATAAAAAGTATAGTGGACTAGTCCGGGTTGACACATTTGGGATGATGCATGTATCCAGAGTTAGACTCTACACTGCTAAGTGCCTTTGTTGAGAGATGACATCCGAAAACTAATTCATTTCACATGCCATTTGGAGAGATGAGTATCACTCTCTACGACGTTGTATACATATTGTGGATTCCGATTGGCGGATCGCCAATTGGTTGGAAAATTAAGCCGGCAGAGATGAAGGAACTGCTGTTAGAATTGTTGGCGATTGAGGAAGACCAGCTCGGGGATTGAGATTTTGCAAGTGTTAAAATATCCCTCCTTCGCGAGCATTGTGTCAGTGGACATGTGGAGGCCACCAATTCTGCCGCAGGCAGGGTATTTGCTGTGGTTAGTTGGAAACACCCTGTTTGTGGATAAGAAAAAAACTCACGTGCTTGGGCATTTCCTGCCTTACCTCCGGGATGTAAAAAGTGTAAGCGGACTTGCGTGGGGTGCAGCTTGTTTGGCGAACCTTTATCGCAATCTTGGTAGGGCCTCTAGGGCGGACGGTGCCCAGTTAGGCGGGTGTCTGACCTTATTGCAGGTTTGTAAGAATCGCTTATAAATTATTTCTATACTTTATACTGGTACATTAAAATGACTAATTTATTTTTATTTTTTTAATAGAGCTGGATATACGAGTACTTTCCCGCGTTTAGTCCGCCGAAGCTGAGATCCTGGGATGTCGAGTGGCTAGCTGCAACCAAGTGGCACATTGGAACCGGCAGGAAGCGCGAGCCTAACTGGGATTTGGTGTCATACAGACGCGCACTGGACGGAATGAAATCCGAAGAGGTAATTTTTTTTATGTCATTTAAATTTTCTACTGTTTATTACTGTAATAGCCGACTTAGTCGCTTATCCACTTACTATGTTTCACATGAACTAGGTGAATTGGCTTCCTTTTTGGCCAAATCCTGTAGGAGTGCACCAATAACCTTGTACATGGGTCTTATTTATTGCCCTGCAGTCGTAGAGGCATACATGCCTGATCGATTCCTGCGGCAATTTAGATTCATTCAGTCGATCCCTCACACAGTTTTAGAACCAAAGAGCTGTTACAGAGGCCCTGAAATAAAAAGGTCCTCCTGCATGTACGATACTAATCTTAAGGCCTCGCAAATGTATAAGAGTAAGGTGATAAGGGGGATGTAGAGGGCTCATTGGCCAGATCAGTCGTGCCTTGAGTACCTCGACTACTTCCATCCGTGAACGCACGTTCGTGTTAGTCCCGACGACATGGAATTGGACGAGATACTGGACCCCAAAAAGCTATCTGTGGTTGAGGTAAGAACTATAAATTTATGCTTATTTCTGTCAATTAATTATATAATTTCGTCAATATTTTTTACTATATTTTGATATTTCTTCCAAATGCAGCGCTTGCAATATATAGCAAGTAAAATGTATTATGCTCATACCCAAAACCAGCATACAGTACCCAGTGACGTGAGGGAGAGTGCCATAGAGGAGGTGGCTCGCCATTTGGAGGATTTGATGCCGGCCCTGGAGTAGATTGCGGCAAGGTCCCATGTGCTTTATTCACTTTTTTATTCGCTTTTTTATGCATTGTATAAAGGAATATTTCATTCGGGATGATATATATATATTTTATTTACCTTCAGTAATGTTAAAATTAATTACATACGAAAGTTAAAAGATGAGAATCTTATCTTCTGAAAGTAAAATCAAACCTAAATTGCAGTTAATGTAAAAAAGTTGATATGAAAAACATCTAATACTAACACTCAGCAGTCGATTTATTCCGAAATTCAACAAATTTTTCTTCCAAATGGGATTTCCAAAGCTGCATTTGTTCTGAGACCCTGTTTCTCCACGTCGGATAGATTGGGGGTAGCAAGACCTCCCCTGTCGTTAACAAAGCAATGAAATGATTTTGTCTTATTAAACCCATATTGATGAAACTGGTAGGATCAGTAGAGACGCCGGGCCCCCGCCACAGAAGCGGAAGGAAAGTATTACTCTGCTGGGCATATAATGTAACAACCCTTTGGTACTTCGTTGCGACAAGTATTCCCAGAAGATGAGAATCAAACCAGGATTCCTCATCTGTCGGAACTACATAACAATCTAGCAACCTGATTGCTAAATTGTAATCGACTGCCCCAAGAACGAAGCGCCAAAAAGTAGCTTCATCCCAGAGTTCTTGGTGCAAGTCTCTGCGCACTTGGTACCACTGCGCCTCATCTGCATCGTGTGCGAAATAGTCAAATACACTAAAACCACAATGTCCATTAACGTGCCCGGTAATGTATTCGAACACGAACTGCTTCAGAAATATGGGAAGGTCGTAAGGCCATTCCGAAGCGTGGGGCCTCACAACCCTTCGTCTTCTCTGCCCGCCTGTGGATCGCCGACCTGCGAGTGTAAAACATATTAGATTGAGTATGTTTATAAGTATTTAACCACAATGACATGTACATGAAATGCATATATTCGTACCTCGTTGTAGTGAATTCCTTTCGGCATGCTCGTACCCTGATAGATATCATTGAGTTGGATTGTGTCTCGGCCGTCCCCTGTGTGGCCTACTAACCGGCTCAGCTAGATCAACAGTTTCCGGATAAAGCGTCGAATGCACCACATCCATGACCCTGTATATCTCAATGCTCGGACGCGTCATTACATCCACAAACATGTCATGCAGTCGCCCTTCAGCGGTTTGCCTCTCTCCTGAGTTTCTGAAATATCATTATCTCCCAAATGCAGCGTCTTCCAGAATGCGTCAACGTCGATAGGATCAATTGGACGGTACGCGCGCACCAACTGTTGCATCTCACATGCACATAGTAGACCGCAACTTGTTCGGAGTTCGCAACCACACAGCTCACCATCGTCCCCAATAAGGCCAACTCTTTTTGTATATTCTTCCTCCACCATTGTAATACCCGCGAAAGACAGTCTACCGTTAAGCCTACAATACAGTAAGTAGTCGCTCTTCCGGTATGTTTTGCTGCGCGAAGATTCCATTGCAGTCCGAATTTCATCGAAGCGCAACCCTATCATAATATTAATGTCGTGAAAAATACCTGAAAATGCCTTTCTATCCGTATCAATAGCCTTCTTCAATTGTGCATGTGCACTCTCAACCCTAAAAGACAATTGACATTAAAATTCTTTATATAACATAAAGCATTATATAAAAGATCATGTAATTATACAATATACAAATCATAAATGAAATCAATAAATAACTTACATGTTCGTTGTGTGCCCTCCGTAATACTTTATACTTTTCGTCCAACAAGACGCAAACTTGTCCTTGTGGGCATCTAACCATGTCTTTTTCAAGTACGGAATAACATTTCTGAATCTAGATTTATTTCCATATTTAGTATCAATATAATTCACAGCTTCCGTGAACTGTTCATTTGTCAATGCTTTAACCACTCGCCCCCAACGATATAGAAACACATCCGTTGTAGTTTTGTCGTTACCAGCCGATACTATATATTTCTTGACATCCATTTCAATGTGTCTCCTACACAGTAGTTGGGTAGATGTGGGAATACTAGTTCCACAACATTCATTAAGGCAAGCTTTCGATAAGTGATGACCACGTGTGGGTATTTGTTTCACTCGAATAAATTGCTCAATTGCGCCAATCCCCAGTAATAGCTCGGGGTAGTCTCATCCCTCATGAAAACGAACGCGATATGAACATACTAAGCTGTTGGTACATGAGCTACTATTTGCAGCAGAGGCATGTCATACCTGTTTGTCTTATACGTCGTATCCATAAACAACACGTACGGAAATAGAACAAGTAGACGAGGCGCCTTCTTGTGTGCAAAGAAGATGTGCCCGACTGCATTACTGGCATCATCACCTACGTACGCATAGAAGTATTCATGATCATGCAGAAGTTTGAAGAAATACTGCATGTTAGTCATACCTCCCCTCGCATCCCTTTTACTTTTTGCTGATTCGTTGTACACCTGTCGTATGTGGCTGACATTTTCCGGATCATCCGCTTGTAATTGAGCCAATATATGCTTCGGCCTGATGTTAATACTGGACATGTTTGCAATCTTCTTCTTCTCCAATTCTGTTAACCGTGATTGCGCTGAATGCCAATTTCAAACTTATTCTAATTCATGATTGTGCTTACCGTTTATGGCCTCTAACTTCCAATATTCCGCAGCAATTTCTCGTCCCTTCAGGTGAAATGGACAGTTTGTCATCTTGCTGCTTGTATTGCTCTGCCTGCTTTTCCCTTCCGGTAGGGGTGCCTTCTCTCTAACTTTTCCTGATCTATTGCATCTATCTCAACTCTACCTTTTCTCCATCTTGTAAGGAACAGCACTAACATTTTCGAAGAGGAAGTAATTTTTGCCGTCATATTGTTTTCAGCTGCTCGTGCTTTAACCCATGCAATCATAGCTTTCCTACTTCTGAACTCTTCGTTCGTCTGAAATACTTCGGTGTGGTCAGTATAAATGTCATCCCTCTCAATACGAAAATCCTGTTAATACAAAAAAGTTGGTTCAACATACTTAAACTTAAAAATTTAGAGGGATGAAAATAAATTGCGCAATAATCTTGTCGTCGAGAGCCGAAGTTCTGACAGAATTACGATTAGCATATGTCGGAGGGATATTGCAAATGTCTTGGCATTTTTAGGCGGAAAAATTGCGAGAAAACTGGCTTTCTGCTGGAAAACCCGACGGCAGGAGCCGGTTTTTTTTCGGCGAAATACCGCCGGCGGCCGGCGGGCAGTATTTCTATAGGAAATACCGCCGGATGCCGTTGGTATTTCCCCCTAAAAATACCGCCGGACGCCGTTGGTATTTCCCCCTAAAAATACCGACCGACACCGGCGGTATTAACACGAGAAATACCGCCCAGTGCCTAGCGGTATTTCTTCGGTCAATACCGCCGGACGCCGGCGGTATTTGCGGGGGAAATACCGCCAGGCACATAGCGGTATTTCTCTGGGAAATACCGCCGGCGTCCGGCAGTATTTCCGGGAAATTCCGGCCCGGGAGACAGTCTCCCCGACCGAAATGTTACAAAAACAGTAAAAAGCGGCCGGATAATAGCAGATCAGGGAAAAAAATCCCGCCCATAAGGGGTTTTTTTTCCGAAAATGAAGGGGTATACAGAGATTTTTTTTTTAGGCAAACTAATTTCAAGTAAAAAAATATATACAGTGTTTACTTACAGTGTAATATGGATCGTTCTCGGGCATACCGGCCATATTTCAATAAAGGTGTTTGTGATGAAATGGAAAACAAGTCTTTCTGCAGTTTAATGTGAATGGAAAACAACTCACTCTGGATGGAAAACAGGCCACCTTACATTTATAGGTGAAAAATGAAAAAAAAAAAAAATTTAACCAAAAAGGGAAAATCAGACTTTTCATAAAAAAAAAATGTTACTGTGAATAGTAAAACGGTTACTGCGAATAGTATGCCCCAATTGTATAAACCAGCTTTTGAAGGACAAAAATCTACAGAAGTAGGTAGCTTTATATTTCTAAAGAATTTTTATGGACCCTATTCCAACAACCATGGAAAAGTAGTCAAAATGTAATTTATGAAATCAAATCACAATGGAATAAAAGAAAAAATGTAAAGCATGAGAAACTTTTAAATTTGCTATCACAATCTGGACAGAGATGCTGTTGTTAGGGCTGGTGGTGTAGGGTGATAAAATGATTCATCTGTCCAGTTTTTCTCACCCCAGTGCTTCAACATTCCCTTCCAGTTGCACAGCCTGTCAATGCATTTTTTCCGACGAGGATCTTTAACCCTGAACTTCCAATGTCCATCGGTATAATTTGCCTTTTTTGCTTCCCTTCTGTCCCATTCCATCTGTGCTTTCTGCTTTGTGCTCAGCAAGCAGAATTCCTGTAACCTTTCAGGCATTGCATCGTGCACTCTCCACCAGCTTCTATGAGCAATGTCACTTGCAAATTCTTGTAAGATATCCACATTCCAGTTGCAGTCGAAATCGCGGTAGCACAGCCACGGTTTGTAGCCTAAATAGTGAAGGACATAAAGAATAGGTGGCTCTGCGCCGAATAGGCGAATTTTCTTCTGTTTTACTTCTTCCTCATCTCCAATCCAGAAGTGTTTCAAGAAGTTCATGTGCTTTGGAATTCGGTGCCACCATGTAAAGATTTCATTAAGGTATCCCTGATCTCCACCATTGTAGGATTCTATTTCATTTATGTGATCCATCAAAAGCTGGAATGTGCAATTTGATGGCTCAATGACCATAACTCCTGAGTTAAAAAGTGTACCATTGTTTCCTGTTGCAGATATTTCCGGCATTTTGAATAGGAAATCGATGTTTCTGAGTATGAGCAAATCTGCATCAATGAAAATGATTTTGTCATAGTCTGTCAGTTGCCACAGCCTGAACTTGCTGTAGTTCCATTCATTGTAGGCATCCTTTTCTGCTTTGGGATTTCTTATTCTCTGTATTGTCCTGATTTTCCACCCTGCAACTTCAAGTCCACTTCTATGATACTCGCTGATTGTGTCATCTACAAGAATCACAAGGTCCTTAGTGGATCCTGCCATGCGAATGCTTTGTGCTGCAGCTATTGCTCCACAGACATAGACATGAGCTGAGTGAAGGATTGTTGCATATGCTTCTCGACGTTTTTTCACTCCAAAATCTTCTTCTGTTTCATACAGTAAATGCTTGTAAGGAACTTAACATCTTTTTGACTAGCTATGGAGAAATAGTGCAAAGGTGACTACTCTCTCCGTCCCAAAAAAGAGGGTCATGTTTCTAATACTTTTCAGTGTTGGAAAGAAATAGTGTAAGGATGACTACTCCCTGCCATCCCAGTAAAAGGGTCATGTTTCTAGTATTCCCTCCATCCCATTCAAAGAGTCCATTTTGTATTACTACTTTTAGTAATACAAAGTGGACTCTTTGAGTGAGATAAAGAAATTACTTTTCAATGTCAGAAACATGGAGAAATAGTGTAAATTAGAACAAGACCCTTTTACTGTGGCAGATGTACTATTTTGCAGCATAATTGCTGTAGAGGCAAAACGTTGGTGCAAGGATTGAATTGAACTTACCATTGGCTCCGTGAGGGAGAGCGAGTTCACAGGATCCTACTGGGAGCTGAAGTTTTTCTCTAAGCACATTCAAATTTGGTTTGTACAACCATGCACTACCTTCGCGGGCAACGAGTTCTTTGCAAGTGAAATGATTTGGAATTGGGAAACATTTTGTGGCAAAAAGCATATGAACAGGGTGATTCCCTTTGATTGATGCTGCTAAACCAGCTGCAGCAAGTTGCAAATGCAGCCTTGCAACATCTCTAGACCAGTTGCCATTGTTTTGGCAAGGAAGCTTGACAGCGATGAGATCTATTCGCTTTTCGGGCACTTCAATCTTTGGTAAAGAAGGGCAGCTAGGCAGTTCATCTTCTTGTTCTTCATCAATCCACTCAGGATACAAGATTTCCCAGGTGAGATTTTTAGCTGAATAGTCTAGATTCAGGAGTGTGAGATCGGCAAAGGGCATGGACTGTTTCCACTGAGAAACTTCACTGTCATTGAAATTTAGAAGGCCTATTCTGTGAATGCTATTCTGGTCTGGTATCTTGTTTACAACTTTGGCAATTTCATCCCAATTGATATCAAAATGCGGTATGTAACGAGGATCTAATCCACCCCATAGCCACCTGTTCACAAAATGTGGCCTGCATTAAATAAGTTACAGCTGTTTCATGAGAAGTTACAGAAATATTGCCAAAACTATGATCAATATGTTAAACCTGCAACAGAAATCTAAAATCTACAGAAACCAACAGTATTAGAAACATGACTATTTTAATAGGACGGAATTAGTATTCAGAATGAACACAGATTCATTCATGGCAGTACCGAGAAACAGATTGAGATATGCTGTCACGATGGCAAACAGTTGGAGAGAGGAGAATTTTCAGAAGAGTGCCAGTTAGAACCAAAAGCAGGACTAACTTCAAGGGATGAAGCTTTATGACTTTTGTGCCTCTTTCTTGTAAGGAGATCTGGAAGGGCTTCTCAATGTCCTTAACTCTGATTCTCTGTAGTCTCCTTTTGCATGCATCTTCTCTGAAAGGAGAGGAAGCACTCTAAATGAGTCAATGCATAAACAGAATAAATGCATAAACAGCCAGGTACAGCCTCATTCTCAATCCAGGGAAACACCAAGAAAGCCCTTAAGCAAATTACCATTTTAAATAGCTTTTTTTTTTTAATCTTTGATTTTATTTAGAAAAGAGGTTAAATAAAAATTATGAAAAATTGTACCTAACAAATAAAAAATGAGATGAAAAATGTATGAGTTTGAGATTTTATAGTTTTACTAAGTTCTGAAAATCGTTAACGAAGCTATAATAAAAATTTCAATTAAAAATAAATAAAAACTAACTAGCTAGCAATAGTTCCCACTATGACGCTTGAATCTAATGTAAGGATTAGCAATTTAAAATTAAAGCAAAAGCCGTAAAAATTATGTCTGGTGATTTATTTTCAATCCTTTTAAATTGAAGAAAAACAAAGAAGAAATTGCAGCAAATCTCGATAGATGAGGGAGGGGAATTTTATTTTATATTTTTGTGGGCCGAAAATCATTTTTTTTTAAATGATTATTTTTAACTTTTCCTATAGTTAAATAACTTCCAAACAAATGAGTACCCGCTGATAATGCAATCAATATTTTCTTATTTTCAGTAAATTGATTAGATTTTTCTTTATCTATACTCTATCCATAAAAAGGCACAGCTTTATATTATACGAAATAAGTTCTTATTTTTCACAAAATTTTTTTATAGCTTAACTTTTAAATTTTTAGAATATGCAAGTATTTTAATAAAACCAATGAAGCTAAAAATTTAAAAATCAGAAACCATTATCTAACAAATTCATTTATATAAATATTTTTTTCCAATGTTTTCTTTTTCTTTTTCTTTTTAAAATGTATACGAATCCCCACACCTAGAACGTACCAACCGCACCCCCCCTCCCCCCCAAACCACCCCCAAACCCTCACCACTATCACCACCACATACACACACAAAATAATACTTCATCTGTTCCACTAGAAAAATTTACTTTCACACGAGTATAACTTTTTATGAATATCAAAATACAACACCTAAAAGAGTTAATCTGACATCATTTATGTCATTACTTTTAAATATAAGTTAATTGTGGACTACACATAATTATATTAGTGAGGATATAAGAGTTCCAATTTTGAGAGTAAACTCTTCTATTAAGAAAAAAAACTTTTTGAAAGTGGACTTTTGTAATTGAATGAAATGAGCAATATCAATAGCAAGTAAACATTAAAATTGTAGTTTTTAGAAACAAGATCTTTAATCTAATATTATTATGTCTTACCTTGTCTAAATACTGATACAGTGCTATTTGATACAAAAAAAGGGGAAAAAGAAAAAGGGGAGGGAAGGACATTAACATAATTATATTAGTGAGGATATACGAGTTCCAATTTTGAGAGTAAACTCTTCTATTAAGAAAAAAACTTTTTGAAAGTGGACTTTTGTAATTGAATGAAATGAGCAATATCAATAGCAAGAAAACATTAAAATTGTAGTTTTTAGAAACAAGATCTGTAATCTAATATTATTGTGTCTTACCTTGTCTAAATACCGATACAGTGCTATTTGATACAAAAAAAGGGAAAAAAAAAAAAAATGGGGAGGGAAGGACATTAACATAATTATATTAGTGAGGATATAAGAGTTCCAATTTTGAGAGTAAACTCTTCTATTAAGAAAAAAAACTTTTTGAAAGTGGACTTTTGTAATTGAATGAAATAAGCAATATCAATAGCAAGTAAACATTAAAATTGTAGTTTTTAGAAACAAGATCTTTAATCTAATATTATTATGTCTTACCTTGTCTAAATACTGATACAGTGCTATTTGATACAAAAAAAGGGGAAAAAGAAAAAGGGGAGGGAAGGACATTAACATAATTATATTAGTGAGGATATACGAGTTCCAATTTTGAGAGTAAACTCTTCTATTAAGAAAAAAACTTTTTGAAAGTGGACTTTTGTAATTGAATGAAATGAGCAATATCAATAGCAAGAAAACATTAAAATTGTAGTTTTTAGAAACAAGATCTGTAATCTAATATTATTGTGTCTTACCTTGTCTAAATACCGATACAGTGCTATTTGATACAAAAAAAGGGAAAAAAAAAAAAATGGGGAGGGAAGGACATTAACATAATTATATTAGTGAGGATATAAGAGTTCCAATTTTGAGAGTAAACTCTTCTATTAAGAAAAAAAACTTTTTGAAAGTGGACTTTTGTAATTAAATGAAATGAGCAATATCAATAGCAAGTAAACATTAAAATTGTAGTTTTTAGAAACAAGATCTTTAATCTAATATTATTATGTCTTACCTTGTCTAAATACCGATACAGTGCTATTTGATACAAAAAAAGGGGGAAAAAAAAAATGGGGAGGGAAGGACATTAAGTTACCTAATCACCACTTAACATTTAATTAATACGTACGAGTTATAATTGCACTAACTATAAAGTTTATCGTGCTAATTTAATAAGGGATGAAATGAATTAAAACTGGCACGTTAGAAAAGAGTAGGAAGTTATGATAACTTAATTAGCTGTACATGTTAAAAAAAAAAAAAAAAAATGAAAAAAGCAAAGAGTAGAAGAGTGAGCTTTGCCTTGCTTCCATTGGAGCTTCAACAAGTTCCACCAACTCTTTCTTGGCTTCTACAGATTCAGCGATCAGAGGGACAATGATCTGAATATATAGCCAAATGATTGAAAAACAGCTTCAAATTCAAGATCAAAATATTTCAACTATAAATGAATGAAACAAACAATCATGGATTAATGATTCAAATGAACAGCTTCTGCAGCTTGTTTCATCAACTATATATATTTTTACGACTCCAATTCACCTCCCCAACATACCTACATACAGAACTATAAGCATTTGCCTGCTACTCTCCAACATCTCAACACTATTGTTTCTCTCTCTGTGTGTCTATGCGCACATCAAAATGAACATGTACAAAGATGATATATATATGTGTGTGTGTGTGTGTGTATTGACATAAACAAGCGATCGAATCAGAGATTGATCGAGAAGGAAGAAAAAAAGAAAGGGAGGAGAGGGATATACAAAAATATGAGGAATCAGAATATATATAGTAATATTGCAAAGAAGAAAGAATCCCAATAGAAGGACACTCACATTAGTTCAACATGATGAGTATATAATTAAGTTGATTATTCCTATATGCTGATCATGCAGAAGATTACTTAGTTTTTTTGGAGAGTTTGTGATCTTTGAGGAGAGTTGAAGAAATGGTTTGAGAAGGAGATGGGCAATAAAAATGATGATGGGGGAAGCTGAGAAATAAAGAGGGGTAGAAGAAGAATACAGCAGGGATGGGATTAGGAAGAAGAAGTGATGACTTCCATTTGAATTCTCCTCCATTATACGTCTCTTTCTAGCTAATACTGTCTGGTGTGTGTGGTATTAAATTTGACAAGTCTGTTTCATAAATTCATTTGTCTTTTTCATCTTGTTTTTCTTTGGTAAAGCTTTATCTTCTGATGGTCACTTCTCTGTGATATTTGGTGAGGCTGAGACACCAATATTTTGTTTCTTTCTTTTTCATAAAGGAAATGAGACACGTACTCTACTGGTTTGTTACCAACTTTGCCTTTGCCAAGTACTGTAAAATAATCCATGTTCCAACCATGCCTTTTCTTAGTATTTTCTGCTTTCAAAATTGATGGAATTAATATATATCTTGAAAAATTATATATATATATATTTAAAATATATTTTCTCTGTTTCATTCAAAAAGTCCACTTTATATTACTAAAAATAATAATGCAAAATGGACTTTTTAGATGGGACAAAAAAGGAATACATATATTTTCAATATTGGTCGATAGGGTCATATACCTGCAATTAATCATGCAGCAAAGCAGGTAACCATATTTTAAGTTGTAGATCGATATAATATGTGGCAGTTTGGAGAGTACTATAGCACGAAAAGTTAATATATAATAATATGTCCAAGCAAATTTATCATTACTCCTTTATTCCATAGAAAAGTCTAATATAATTATTAGTGGATGGAGGAGTAAATTACTAAATTGTAGTTTTCTTAGCCATATCATGTGGCAAATATGAGATAAAATATTTGAGAAGTGAACATCAAACTATTATTTTTTTATGAAATCGAGTAGGCCAACTATATTTAATTAGTATCTGTCTGATCACTTTAGCTCATTTTACCAATTTTATATTTCTACTATAAATTTTAAAAAAATAAAATAAAAATAGAAATTTAATTAAACACTGTCTTGTCTTAATTTCCTAATTTGTCTTCACTAAAAAAAAAGTACTCTATTTTGTCCACAAAATATAAAGTATTATCGTATCAAGAATATTGTGCACTTCTAATTCTATTAATTCTTTAATAATCCTTTCTTCAAAGTTACGTCCTTATTAATTAAGAATATTAAGTTTTCTTACTTTGAGCAGTTTATTTTTTATTTTTTTTCCCCAAAAGTGTCGATCTGTTGGATTTCAGAACGTCTTCCAAAGTTTTCCTAGTCCGTGAAGATTGACTAGTACCTTGAGATCGATTGATTATTTATCTCTATAATAATCTCTATTTTCACAAACTCACGATCCTTAATTACGTGTAAGTAAAAAAACAATTACTGCAAAAAAGTATCGGTCACGGTTCAAACTACCAAAATTAATTTAATCTACCAAAATTACAATACAAACCTTCGAGGTTTCATAAAAGTACAAAACAAACTATGTGGTTTCGTAAAGTGCAAAAAAAATTCTAACTTTCAAAAATAACAAAATGAAGGCACAAAATAGACCCCAATTTTATGAATTCAGGGTTTATTTTGTATTTGGAAAAATCACACTTTTGACCACTTTTGTTTGGAGTCGTTACACTTTTGGCCACTTTTGTTTAAGTCGTTGCAAAAAAATCCCTTTTGTATGTATGGTGTTAAACTTCTGACCATTTTAACCTGCTATTTTATGTTGTCCCCAGTTAATGCCCTAATCAATGGTAATATGAGTTCCCTTCACAAAATGAAAAACTTTTAGGGGTTAACTATAAATATCAATATTTTATCCCAAAAGACAGATGCTACAAAATTAGCGTTAACTGGGGAAAACATATAATAACAGGTTAAAATAGCCAAAATTGTAACATCATACATACAAAAATAGATTATTTACAACGAGTTAAATAAAAGTAGTCAAAAGTGTAACGACTCTAAACATAAACAATTTTCCCATATAATAAAATAGGCCCCAATTTTTACTTTTTTATTTTTAAGAATGACTTTTGAACCTTTTTAGATTAAAAACTATTTGTAGTATAATATTATTTTTTTTCAAAATTGGTCTAGATTTCTTATTCAATAGATAATTGCCAATTCTTTTTACATTTATTGCAACACAAATAATTTCAAATACGTTGGTAAGAATTGTAATGTATGAGAAACTACGGTGATGAAAATGAACCATTATTTATTACTATTCTAACTATAATTAACATTAGAGAATAAATCATTAAATGTACAAATTTAAAAATTATTTTGAAAATGACAATAATTTAATGATTTTTATTATTCGTACTTGCAAGTCGTAGACCCGCAATACTCACTCCGGAAGTCAATTTCGTCTAGATAAAAATGTAAGTGTTTAGAGTTTCAATTTAGGAAAAAAGAAAAAAGAAAAACAATGTGCACGGTTTTAGTAATTTGAAAAATGATTGCAATCATGTTTAGTTAATAAATCAGTAAACTTTGTGTATGGTATCGTTAAATATGTGGATTCTTTTAAATATATATAGAGGTAGTATTATAATATTTAGTCCATAAAATGAATCAATAAATTTTTTTATAGTATTTTATTAAACATGTGACATTTAATAAGTATATTTAATTATTGAATCTTTAAAATAAATTAATAAATTTTGTAAAATATTTTATGAAACATATGGATTAATAAATATATGATGTTAGTGTTATAATATTTGGGCCCTAAAATGAACTAATATACTTTGTGTAATATTTTAATAATTAGGTGAATTTAAATAAAATTTATACAAAATATAGGGGTTCTCGAATTTTTTGGGCCTAAGCGGTCGCGCACGAGAGGCCATGAGTAGTACTGTACTATTGCATATGACTACTTTCCACATTCTGTCAAAAAGGTTATAACCGTATCATATTGAGACATGATCACACAACAGAAGCAGATCATCTCAGCTTTTGGTTTGATAATATAATTCTGCAGGCACCTCAAATCTTACATAATTAAAGCTGAAGCAAATTAATTAAGCCTCTTTAACAAAATCTAAATCAAATTGTACGTTATGTGCTTAGAACGCCAAAGTGGTGAAAGTTTTAATTAGTAAAACAATCATTTTGATTAAACAATTTTACCAGACAATATTGGAGTAGCTTGCTAGTGGTTTTATGATCTCCAAGAAGATAAGATCATTCAGTAATGAAGATTTCTTTATTTAGTTAGTAAGATAAGATAAGACTTGCTAATCGCCATATCACATCCAGAGATGCATCTATTCAACTAAACATGTTATTTTCGTTAACCTAATCCCCAGCTACTAGTACCCCTACTACCAATCTAATCAATTATAAATTAAAACCAAATGATCATATTCCAAATCTTTTTCAACAATATATACAGATATATGTGTCTCTGTGTGTGTAAATTATCTACTCTCGGCTCCGTTCTCTTAGTGACTCAGTTAGGAAATTTTTGTATAGAGAAGGAATATATTTTTTGGAGAAAATTTCTTTTAGGGGGATTTGTGTAGGGAAAAAAAAAATTATAATAATTATTTTATTTTTTAAATTTATGTGATGAAAATTTAGTGAGAATTTAAAATTTTGAATTTAGTAAAAAATCTGCTGTTTCTTTCTATAAATTTTTGGAGAAAAAAATGACAATTTTCTTAAAATGAAATGGAAAAAAACAAAGTCATATATATAATGATTGCAATGACTCTCCTCAAACTATGGAAAGGGTCACTAATACTTTTTGGGGGTACTTGGGGAGTTGATGTACATATGAGTCCAGCCACCTTTATTATCATGATTATTATCAATCGATTGATGGATGAAACTTTTGAATATTTTCTCTTAAATAAGCTATAATCACAAGGCTTTCGAAAAAAAAGCTATAATCTCAAGAATAATAATCAGTTATAGCTTAAACCACTTTTCTCTCGGGCTCTACTGGCGGCCACCAGTTAAAGATTTGAGAGTCTCATATATCGTGTGTTAGTCATGGAATTTGGTTCCGAGATTAGCAATTTAGTATAAGGGATGTTAAATGCAGGCCAGTCAAGATAAATACATAAGTGGCAAATGACAGTTACCTCAATGTATAATAGTTTTAGTAATAATTATTTCTTTATATTTTCACACTTATCATTTGTATTTGTGGATTAAATTTCCATTTTGATAGAATAAATAAGAAATATTGATATTTAATTTTAAAATTTGTGAAATATCAAAATTACCTCTAATGTGTGACATCATTAATATATTTTTCATGTTCTTGTGCAATAAAATACTGAAACTATAAGTCTACTATGTGACATTATCCATTTATTTTTATGTTGTCTAAGATATTATTTTAAGGGGCAAAAAAAGATAACAACGTATGTTAGGATTAATTTTGATACTCCACACCCAAACAACATGGAAAATAAAGGAATGATGCCACCGTTTCGGGTTAATTTGGTATTTTACTCAGTTTAATATATAATATCATTATTTCTATTTTTTTTATAAAAATTATAATTTAGTCCATCAATACAAGTGTAACAGTGTATTTTAAAAATATAGATAAGTAACTTTCAGTAGAGTTATCATACAGAAACATAATTGTCATTTTTTTTTTTTTTTGAAGGAACATAATTGTCATTTGCCCATATAAATTCACTAGAGATTTTGTTATTTGTCCTTTTTTTTTTTTTTTTTCCTTGTCTCCGTTCTAATTTTTTCCTCTTTTATTTATGTTTATTTTCGTTTTCATGAATCTCTAATTTAAAGTTGAAAGTTGAAACGGGGTTTTTATTTTTAATTTTTTTGGTTGCATTTCACAATTGAGCTCACTTTTAATTAATAACCTACAATAAGGAGCATCTATAAAAGGTGAAAATACAATCTAACATTGCTAGTTATGAAGTTCAAAATCTTGAACTCCAAGGACATTATTAACCATGCCGATCACGAAACCTCCACTTTTACCTTTTTCAAGAACTAAATAAAATGATTCAAACTCTATACATTGGCCAACTAGATGCATGCTACTATTAATTAATTATTCTTGCACTTAGCCCGGTTAATTGAATATCTAATTGTGAATAATTCCTAATTCAAGAGGTAAAATACCTGTGCACAGACCGTGAGGTCAAGGATTCGAATCACACCTTTGGTAAGATTTGCAAATTTTAAAGCAAACTCTTGCTAGGACTTTAGGGGCTACTGTCCAATGGTGGATTTGTGATGTGCAGGACCCTAAGTGGTCCCCAATGTTGGCGTGTAGTGTAAATCCCCGATAATGATACAAGTGTTTACTGAGTAGGTGCGCCATATAGGCCTGGACGAATTCTAGCACCTTTCAAAAACAAAAAATAAAAATAGAAATTGAATACTTAATTAATTAACACATCAAAACAAAAACTAAATTGCGAAATGGCTGCTGCCCATGAATTAAAATACCTTCTTCTAGCAGCCAATTTAGTCAAGGTAGGTGATTACTTCCAACAAGAATTGATTAAGATTTCAACAACTCTTAAGGAACGTCATTAAAGTTAAATTACAGGAACTGATTATATTCTAATTGAAGTTTTATTTATTATTTTTTTTCCACATAAATGATTGATAGAAAGAGCATTCCAACTGGCAACACCAACTTACTTAGTACTAGCTAGCATATTATGCCTTGTTTCCAAAGTACTTGATACACATCTAAATTGGCACGTCCAGTCTCATGAAGTTGAGCTCCAATTAACTATAATTATAATTAAATCCAGTTACCCCCAACTGTTTCCTCACAATATTCTAATTGAAGTTTTTAATTACTAATTAACCATCCAATAAAATTGTTTGGGTAAATCACCCCGCCGGGCGGTTGATCCAAAGTTGGGGGTATTGATTTGGTCATCAAAATAATTTTTAAAAAATGGTCCAAATTAATTTTCAAACTTCAAAATTGGTATCAATCTAATTCAACTGAGCTTTTTTTGTAAAAAGACAAAAAAAAAAAAAAAAAATCAGGCTTGTCACTTGAAATTGACCAAGGACAAAATCATCTTTAAAAATTTAGAGGCCAAAACATAAAATTAAATCCCATAATAGAATATACTCCTCCCGCTATATTTGAAAAGTCCAGTTAAAAAATATACAACTATTTATGAATTTTAATGTACAATACTTAAAATACCTATTTTGATGCTATTTGTTCTACTCACGTGTCCTCATTTTTTAGTTGTTCATCAATTATGGATTACACATAATTATATTAGTAAAGATAAGAAAAGTACAACAAAAATTAAACAGGTGACTCTTTTATTTGAACAAAATAAAATTTCATGAACTTAGGGTGCTTGTAGTGGATTTAAATCCAACTTTGTGGGTTTACACCCACTACAAACCTCCATGTCACAAACAAAGTTTTGAAAATCCAAAGTTGGGTTTGTGATCAAAGTGTGGGGCCCACCGCAATGAGTTTGCTTGTGCAATGCACGCGCGCATGGGGCCTTCTGCTGATTTTTTTTTTCCCCTTTTCTGCTAGCCGTCAAACTGCAATTTCTGTATGTATTATTATTTTATTTTATTTTTAAAATTTTTCGCTAGCCGCTAAAAGGCAATTTAAAAAAAAAAAAAAAATTTTAACAGTTGAATTATGTACTTTTATTTTTAGTCCGGTTTTTTAATTATGTAGAATATGTTTTAATGTAATGTACTTTACATAATATTTTCCTATTTATCTAATATTTTTCATGTGCTTAATTGAGTAATGTATTTTTATGAAATTAAATTAAATATTTCAGTAAATTAAATTAAATATTTCAATAAATTAAATTAAATTTATAATTGAAAATAATGAATAAATATAGAAGCAAAATAACATACATTAAATGTAAATAGATGTGTATATTAATTGGCGGGACCCGGGTTGAAGTTGCTTTTATAGGTTTATTGGTATGGGGATAGGTTTATAAAAGTGAGTGGGTTTAAACTTTTAATGTGGCGCTGACATGGCATGATAAAGTTACTTTTGTGGGTTTAATTAATTGTTGCAACCACCTTTAGACTCTTATAATGAAACGGAAGTAAAATTTAATTTTACCCCTTTTGAATACCTTCAATGAAGTAGAATGTGTTGCTGTCTTTTATTGACCAGATTTGCATGTAGCTGGGATCAATTATTGTCTTTGTTTTTGTAAAGATAATTTTTCCCTTAAGTGGCAAGGTGGATTTTGACAAAATAAATAAATAATTTACTTTGATGCCAGTTATGAAATTTGAGGACTACTTAAATATTTTTATGTTTGGGGACTAAATCAAATCAAATCTTAACTTTGGGAACTAATTAGGTGATTTACCCAAATTGTTTACAGAATATGGAATCTTCTAGAATTCTAGAATATGAACTACTACTAGCTAGCTTGGAGATACATCAAAGAACAATGTCAAACAAACGTACGTATACTTGTGTGGACATGGAAGAATGCTTGTTAGGGAAAGTAGTCCTTTTTCTGCTTCCCTAAATCAGTCAATCTTGCACCCATCGCTACGTCTTTCTCTTGTATTTGTTCATGACTCCATCCCATACTTTCCAAAATCAGTATAATTTTGGTGTTAAATATTTTCTCACTTTTTGAGCAAGCGGAATGTAATTAATTTTCACAACCAGTAGTATGTAATATTGGAGTTGTTGGAATATACTTTTATACTTCACTCCCGAAGGGTGATCAACATATAACTTTTGAGATTTTTGTCCATATTACTCCCTCCGTCTCACTCAAAGGGTCTACTTTCAAAAATTTATTTTGTCTCATTCAAAAAGTCTACTTTGAATTTATTTACATTACATATCCTTGCTAATATAACAATATGTGATTCACAATTAACCCCTACTTCTAAAGTAAGGATATAAGTGAAAAATATGATGGTAAATTACTTATTTTAAGTGTTGTAACTCACAACCCATAATAAGTTATACACATTTCAAAGTGGACTCTTTGAGTGGGACAGAGGGAGTACTAAACAAATTTTAGGGTTGGATGGAATTATTAAATTAACCGTTGATAAATCGGATGGAGAGTTAATCGATTAATTTTCTGAAACTACAATGTTTGTTTAGTAATTTTGAACAAATTTCAAGGATTTTTGTAAATTTTTATCATAATTTTAATTGTATTTGGACATACCCGCCCGGGGGGGGGGGGGGGGGGTGCTGTGTGGCCCCTAAAGTCCTGAAAAGAGTTTGTTTTAAAATTTGAAAATCTTACCAAATGTGCAAATTGATCCATTGATCTTAAGGTCTATGCACTAAGTGTTTACCACTTGAGCTAAGAATAATTCACAAATTTACATATTTTCTTAGTCAGTTAACTTGCCGTGCAAACTAATGAAGAATTAGTTTTGTAATTTTATTAAATTATGAGTTTCGTAGGAGAATTTGTACAAATTTCATAGAGCTTTGGTAAATTTATCCCTATATAATTTTTAGAACAAATAGAATAAGGGCTTATTCGTTATTTAATTTTTTTCTTGATTACATTACTTTAATATAAATATGAGTAATCATGATAGACTCAGCAACAAATTAATCACACCAACTTTTTGATAATAATAATCATGTAGCATGCATTCATTGGTTACTTTTTTATTAATATTACATAATTTGTCAATAAATACATATCACATGATTGTTGCTATGTCTATCAATACTCGTATAATATAATATGATGCAGATGACATTTCCTCAAACTGATCATTTAGCAGACAAAACTTTGCTTATGTTGTTGAGCTGTCTAATTATTGACGGTAAGGGCTTGTGATCATGTATCGAGTAAGAGAATTCTAGGCAACCATACTGTTGTTTCGTGGTTTTTACGTAGTAATAGAGAAGATTTAATTTTTTTCTTGAATATTTTAGTAATAGAAGATATTTAATTAATTGCACGCATGATTTCCTCATATATTATATAGTAAACTGATTCTCGGCGCTAGAATTAATCTCTCGAGTAAAAGTATAAAATCAGTACGCATTGCATTCGTATTTTTTCATGCAACAAACTAACAAAATTAACGATGGAAAATTTGTCCCATTTAGTTTGTTGAAATCTTCAATAAGAAAAATTACGGGGTATATATTTATTCCACACATGCAACTAATACTTTAATTAAGTTGTACTATGCTACATGGTACCATCATATAATACTTAATCCGTTCAAATATTATTCTTTTAGTCATATTCCCTTAAAATTTAAAATATTATTAATGCTTTCTTGAATCCTTAAAATTACTGATGCATGCTTTTTGAAATTTATATTTATTTTTCTTACTAATAAAGACAAACCGATAATGCAATCAAATTAAAAATAGATTTAATCATAGTATTCAAAAATCATATAGGTGTATTAATAAATTGAGTGGACGGTTGGGGTGGTGGTAATGAGAAAATCTTGTAACTTTGACGTCATGCATTTGAATTTTGCATAAAAAAAATAAATAAATAAATTTAAGAAAAAGGTATTAGTAATTTTTCCAAAATTCATCGGAGTCCTATGTATAATCCTTTTATTTAGTTAATACCGTCTTTCATGGATTGAACTAAAAGTAACAGAATGTCTAGGCATGCTAAGTATGGTACGTGGTTCATCATTATTAGTAGTATTCGGTCCAGTTAGAAAGAAGAATGTGTATGACCACACCATATACGATAATAATTAAAATAACTGCATGTATAGAAAGAACACTAAAATCACTACTACAAAAAGTAGATTCAACGGCTGTAGTTTAACGGCGGAAGAGACCAAAACCGCCATTAAAAAGAAAGTACGGATTTTCTACGGCGGTTTATATAGAACCGCCGTAGAAAGCCATTATCTATGGCGGTTTTTTTACAACCGCCGTAGTAAATAACTTTCTATGGTGGTTGTTAAGAAACCGCCATAGAAAGTCTTAATAACCGCCATAGAAATCTATTTTCTATGGCAGTTTCTCAATAACCGCTATAGAAATAGAAAGTAACTTTCTATGGCGATTGTAATTAAAACCGCCGTAGAAAGTTGCTTTAATGGAAGCTTTAGATAAGTTTTGATATATAAATTTGATAGTATAACAACACATGACACTGTATAATTGCTTTGTCTTCAAAGCAAAGCAAACGACCTAAGCATGCGCAGGTGTGTGTATATATATTTCATTTCATTTATTCCATCCGTTCTATTAGAAAAGTCTATTTTAAAAAATATTTTTTGTTAATATAAAAGTACACTTTCAAAATTTTTATTTCTCATATCCTTACTAACATAATTATGTGTAGTCCACAATTAGTCAATTACTTAACAAGTAAGGATATAAATGGTATTAAATTAGCTATTTTATGTACTGTATATTGATATTCACAATAATTTGCACATTGGTCAAAGTAGACTTTTTTAATAGAATGGATGAAGTATTAATTTTTCCCTTTACATATTCTTCTTTTTTCAGTAAATGTGAATGCTATAGTATTTCCAGCTAGCTGCTACAAATCTGGTGAACCTTCATAAATCATAATGGATATGTATCTAATCAGGTTTCACTAAAGTATCATATATGTCATTTTAATTCATTGGTTTCCAAATAAAATTTTCACAATAAACAAGTTAACTGATCATTTGTATTTATAATCTATTACATTTTACTTTTACGTACTCTTACTTAATATGATCTATTATACATTTACTCTGATATCATTATAAATTTAAATTTAAATTTAAAACAAACATTTCCGTACATTACAACAAAATATTTTAAATAGTTTCTTTTTGCAATCAACTCTAAAATCATAGTGAATTAAGATGTTCATAGAAAAGATCTGTCTTTAATTAGTTTCTAATGTGTTTTGTAGTATGCATAGCTTAATTGTATGTATTCATTAGAATGACGAAAGTCTTGAAGCCCACAAAAAGATTTTATGATTAGTAATTGATTTCTTTAGAGTTATCAAATGAAAACAAAAGAAAAATGAAAGTCTAAACAAATAGAAAAAAAAAGAATGGGTAAAAATGAGAAACTAGTTCATGTTACTAATAATAAACTTACAATAGAAAGGAAAGAGAAAAAAAATAAAAGATGTAAAAAAGAAAATTAATATTACTAAAAATAGAAAGAAAATATGAGAAAGAAAAAGAAAACTAACACTTATAAAAATAAATAGAAAAGCAATAGGCAATAATGACAATGAAAACTTAAACTTTAAGTAAATTTAATAAAAAATAATACTCCTTTCGTCCTACTCAAAGAGTCCACTTGAAGATACAAAATGGACTTTTTGAGTGAGGCGGAAGGAGTAAGTTTTGTTGAGTTTTCATTTAGACCTAATGATGAGGTCATCTCTAACCTACTGACAAGCCCGCGCATAGAGGATCTAGAGAATGTAGAAGAGAACTTGAAGACTGAGGTGGAAGCTGTTCATGAATCGAGTCCTTACCAAATGGATCCACTGGTTGATATAGTTGGGCCAATTACTCAAAGAAAGACCAAGAAACTACGAGGAGATCTAGCAAACCTAGTCCAGACTTGCACCAGGCAAGCCCAACTAATAACAGACACCAACGCTCTTGAAGAGAATGTCGGGAAGGTTAAAAACGTCCTCATATTCACCATCAATGAAGAAATGACACCTATCAATTCTTCCAATTGAAGAAATGGTCGTTTCTTGAAGTTCTTGAAAATACCAGAAGGTTCTTGAACTTTAAAGAGACATTTCTTGAAGTTCTTGATTTTCTTAAAAAAGTTGAATTTCATAAATTGCAGAATCCTGAAAATCTTGAAGTTCTCGATTTTTTTTTACTTTACAAAATGATTTTGGGAGATTCTAGAAGATTCCAGAACCAACCTACATCAAACCATCACACGCCATCATCAAATGGGCTGAACCACCTTGCTTTCCCTCAAAGTTCGGCCAGTCCAAGAAGCCCACCTTCGAGAATGGGGTAGGGTTTGGATTAGGGTTAAGGCCTTGAGAAGGATTAGGTTTTGTGCATGTTTCCTATTCCTGCTTCTAGTTTGTTATAGGTTGGTTAGGTTATTACAAGTTTGTTACAACTTGGATTAGCTTGTTAGTAGTTTCCAAAAAGGGTTCCTTCTTGAACTCCTTTTTGTATTAGTTTTTGGTTTTTTTATTTACTTGTAATTTCGGCTATTCCTCTTGCAGCCGAATTAGGTAGTTAAAACCAAACCTAGTTTCTTTAAATTTTGGTTCTTGAAGGAAATCAATCTCTTGAGTAGTTTCCAACTTAAATTCTTTTCCACTTTGTTTTTGGTTTGGAATTTTAGCTACCTCCCTAGGGCTACCCAAAATTCTTCATACTCAGCTGATTTAATTTATAAGTATTGGTTTATACTATATTAAATCACTCTCCTTATTTTGAGTTTAAGTAATTTGCATGATTTGTCAGTTACATTAGGTTACAAAAACTATACGTTATTAGGTAATTGTTCTGCCTAATTGCATGCTTTGTTTTGACTCTTTAATTGTTACACTTGGTTTGAATTGCAAGTTTAAATTAGTTTAGGTTAATTTAGTGGTCAGCCGAATCCAAGGTAAGGATTCTAGATGTGAAGAGCTGCGTCTTGCGATTCAGACTTTTCTTGACAATTTTTTACATCGAGTACTTCTTCCCACGTCTATTTGACCGGGAGCTCACATCAGCTAAGATGTGGCCCCTCCTTTTAATCCAAAATTATTCCCGAATATTTAGACATAAAATTATCTTGTACTAATATAAGTATTAAATCGAACACTATTACAAAATTATATCACAAGCACAAGTAGAATGGGCACTGAAATAAAAGGGTATTGAACTAAGAACTGTGACAAAATTACCCTTTTGTTGCATTCAGCAAAGAAAAAATTACTATATTATAATGGACTAATATAAAGTTAGATTCCTCTTTTGAGAATGCTTGCCTTTCAAACTAGGGCTTACACAACACAGCCACAACGCATCTGCCTATGAAGAGTGGTCGGCAGCCCTCAATTACACTGCCGCGGTTGCCTCCCACCGCCTTCTTCTCCAATAAACTACCCACTTAAACAAGTAACAAAATTCTGCGGAAAACTGCCCTCATTTTCACCAATTAAGAGATGGGTGAACTCGAAGCACCCCTTAGCCGAGCTTTGATAGGCATATTTTCCCGAAGACGCACTACCACTGACCAGTTGTGAAAGAATTTCTTAATCTCAGGATTTTCAGGTGGGTATCACACCGGGCTCATCAACTCATGACAGGTTCTTATTCGATTCGAAGAAGACATCGATTACAGTCGATGTTTTCTCAAAGGGGTTTGGAGTTTTGGGGCTTATGCCTTTTGAATAGTGAAGTGGACGCCAAATTTTAATCCCAATGCCGAATCATCCATCATCCCAGTTTGGGTGTCTCTTCTCGAATCGCCATTCCAGCTTTACAATGAGTGGTCCTTGCTTTCCATTGGAAGTATGTTTGGATGAGCTTTGAAAGTTGACGTCGCATTTGCAAACCTCTCTCTACCATCGGTGGCAAGGGTATGCACATTGATTGACTTCTTAAGACCACCTCCAGACTCTGTATATTTGGAATGAAGAGGAAAGGTGATGACATCATCGTAAGCTTCCTTACTCCCGAAGGGGCCCCTTGACAGGAACCTCCATTTCGCAGAGTACCTATCAGAAGGACAAGCTCAGTCGTGATCACTGAAATCCAGTGTGACCCACAAGCTGGCTCACACAAAAAGCGAAATGTCTCTTGAAGTTTGTGGACTTTAAGGGACATACTAAAAAATTCACAAACTCATGCTCCATCAACATTGGGCCGACCCATTCAGCATCCAAGCTTCATAGTCGACCCAACAAATAAATCCAGGCTACAATTCAAGCCCACGATCGCACGGCCCAACCCGCGATCACAGCCTAAAATCACAGCCCAGCTTCATGGAATCCGTGCGCAACTCAAGGCCCAAATCGCATGCCTCTTTGCGTTTCCGCCAGCTTCAGTGAATCCGAGAAGAAATTGGATTTGCATGTTTCCTATTTCTTTTCTAGTTGTAATTTGGATTAAGTTGAGTTACCTAAACTGTTTACAACTTGACTTAATTTGCTAGTTTCCTAATTAGTTTCTGTTTCCTTTTTATTTTATGACTTGAATTTGGATTTACTTAAAAGTTACCAAATTCAAGCTTCTTTTTTTATTCTTCAAGGATAATTTCGGGTAACTACTCAAAGTTACAACCAAAATTACCCCAACCGAATTCATGCTTCTTTTGAACTGGTTTTGTAATAAGAAACTAACTCTAGTTAGTTTCCAATTCTAGTTAGTTTCCTTTTCTAATACTTGAACTTCAAGAATCGAATACCTCACCTATAAATAAGGGGTTTGAGATCCAAGTTCTGGGAGAATAATTTGATAGTTAAATTGAGAGGTTTATTCCTTTTTATTCTCCTTTTTTGCATTTATTTGCTTAATTGAGCTTGTGTAATTTTCGCATGTTAATTTAACAAGTTCCGAATTTTAGAAGGGTTTAGGTAATGATCCACATAATTTTGTTGATTCAACCTCTTAAAATCGTGTTAGTTTAAGGTTAAGTAGACTAAAATATTGCTTAAGCTAGCTAGTATTTTTTAAGTTCAAAGTGAGCGTGTAAATCGGCATCTGTTCGACTTTCCTTGGCTTCAAGTCTTCCGCCCCTGCAAGTTCTCACGAATTGGTCACATCAAATTTGGTATAAGAGCCAAGGTGAACGTGTTGGTCAGAGGGAGATCGTAGTAACACGATCCAACTCCAAAGGTTGTCTTCTTTTCTCTTTTAATTTTTGGGTATGAAAATCTTTTAGATGTTTCCTTGAAAATCTTGAGAGTTTGACGGCATCCTCTTTGATTTGAATAGAATTGCATGTTTCAGGGATTTCAATTTTTTCTTAAAAGTTGCCTGCTTAAAATCAAAATCTTATTAATAAATTTTCTTGCTGGGAAAATTTTGTTTTGAAAAAGAATTGGTCGAACAAAAAGAAAAGAAAGAAATTGGAAAAATAAAGGGTTAAGAATCGGATTGCATACCTTGTTTTCTTTTTTGTTTTTGGTTTCTTTTTTTCGGTTTCCTATTCTTGATTGTGGTAGTTACACTCCTGTTGTGTCACAAACTGTTAGTGTAATTTGTTAGCTGTTTTAAAATCGAAAAGTGTGAATTTTTGAGACTAAAATTGTGACACCCCAGTCTCACCACCCCGCATACAAGGGGTTGGCTAACCGAATGCCTGCCTGGTTTGCACCAGGTCTTAGATGTAGAACAGAACATAAAGAAACCTAAAATTTTAAATTATTATTATTATTATCAAAATTCTTACAAGTATTACCCTTAAGTAGGGTCGATTATAGAGGGAGACTATCCAACTTCTATTCCTTTGCCAGTTATTATAATGGTTCAGGCCGTTCTAATACCGATGTTGAGCGCAACCACCAGGTTCATCCTATTTGTAACAATTTCATTGAAAACAGAAAACAAAATAAGGAAAAAGGAATGAGCCCATGCTCAGAGAGGCCACACCGTTTCTGTAAACATTTACTGAGTTACATAATTACCGGTGCATGGATGTTCAGATAATCCTAACAAAGAGCAGTCATGACGCAAATGTAAAACACATAAAGTAGGATACAGTATAACAGAAAGTCGACACAGTTCTAAATGAACTATGAACAACTTTTTAATCAACTCCAGATTCGGAGTAATAGCATCGTCAACAACGCCCAATAAGATAATGGCACAGGTATAAAAGCAGCTCAAGACTACTGACCAATAAGAATGAACCGACGACTAAGCCTAAGCTGGCTGGCGAATCATTCTGCACATTGTGAATTCACGACTCAACACTGACTTAGAATAGAATACAACAGATATACAGATAATTCAATGTGCGAAGTAGGCACACCTGGGATAATTCATATATCATATAAGGATAAACTCCTAACACTTGACTGATTGGTTTTACCGATTGGTAAATTGGTCAAAACTGATTGATTCAAATTCTATCCAAAGAGAATCGGTTTTACCCGACTAAGAATAAGCTAAAACCGATCCTTCTCATTCTTATCCATTATCCAATCGGTTTTACCGATTGGACAATGGTTAAAACCGATCTACCTAATTTCATTTATTATTTTTTATTTATTTTCTAAGTTTCTTATCTTCTAATTCCTATTTCTGAGAATTCTGGAAGTTCCTAAATCATAATCTTGATAAACAAATAACATATCATGAAATTTAGAATTAAAGTATTCAAATTAATGCACATAGATAAAATTTGAAATAAAGAAATTCTTTTTGAAATAAAATATTTTATAAATTTACTAAAGAAATAGTTTTAGAACTTTTAAAATAGATTCCTATCTCCTAATAAATGTTCACAAAATATTTTTAAATACCTCTATATATATTTGAGGTGAATTTAAGTATTAAAATTTTACGGGGTCTCACACCCTTTCCCCCTTAGGAAATTTCGTCCTCGAAATTATTTATTAGTTGCATTTTATACTAAGTATAACCCAGGATAACTTTGAGGTTGATCTTAATCCTTAACCTCATTATTAGAATAGTCATCCTTTTCTTTAAAACTAAACTAATCATCTTGGTCGTAGACCCTAGTTTTCATGGGGTAATTGATAAGCGAGATTTCTAAGATTAATAAAATCTCAAAGGTGATTCTATAAGGGTAGTATCCCTATTTCTTAAGAGCGAAACCTATAGTTGCCAACTCAAAATATTGAGTTGGATATCTATGCCTATAAGATTTCTATGGCCTTGCGGTATAACCAACAATCTTTCCATATTTATACGTATCATTCTAAAGAAGTCTCAAGGTAAACCACAAAGTGGTTCTTTTAACTCTCGGTAGGTTATGATATATTGGAGTAATGATTAATCATTTTTCTAACGTCAGAGAACATTTTCCATTTAACTATATTGGAAAAGTCTCTAATGCTATATCCATACCTTCAAACTAATATCGAAAACCCTAAATCTTAGTTATATTTCTAGATTGATCATCATTTTATTATTATTCCTACTTGGGATGATTCCATAGCAGTTTAACCCTTAAAGGTAGTATGTTTTAAGAAAAGGATTTGTCTAACCTAAATTCATATTCACATGACTTAGTATATACCTGGGTTTCGTCAATGTCCGAACTACTATTCCACAGTATCTCTAATGTCTTCAATCAATCTTAGATAACAAAACACTACTACAGAAAAAGGTTTTAACACCTCTCAATTAAAACCTGTTTTGTAATACCAGGTTTAAAAAATTATAAACAAAATATGTTATACAAAAATAGGTGTGGAAAATGGGTTTTTCAAAACTTGTTTTAGTAAAAAAGGTTTAGAAATTATTTTCTAAACCTGTTCAAAGAAAAGAGATTTCGAAACTTTTTTTTTCAACACCATGTTTTATAAAAACAGGTTTTAAACTTATTTTCTAAACATGTTCAAGGAAAAGAGATTTCGATTAATTTTTTGCAAAACCTGTTTTACTAAAACAGGTTTGAAAATTATTTTCTACGCCTGTTCCTCAAAAACAAAAGTCGATTTTATTTTTTTTCAAACCCTTTTTACTAAAACCGGTTTTGAAATTGTTTTCTAAACCTGTTCTAAAAAAATAGATTTCATTAACTTTTTTTTTTCTAAACCTTTTTTACTAAACAGGTTTGGATATTATTTTCTAAACCTATTCCTAAAATATAGCTTTCAATTTTTTTTTCAAAACATGTTTTTCTAAAACCAGGTTTGAAAATATTTTCTAAACCTGTTCCCGAAAAATAGATTTCGTTAACTTTTTTTTCTTAACCCTTCTTTGCTAAACAGGTTTGGAAATTATTTTCTAAACATGTTCCTGAAAGACATATTTCGACTTTTTTTTTCAAAACCCGTTTTACTAAAGCCGGTTTTGAAATTATTTTCTAAACTTGTTGCCAGAAAATAGATTTCGTTAACTTTCTTCTAAACCTTTTTTACTAAACAGGTTTGGAAATTATTATTATTATTATAGAATTGATTGTAAGAATGAAAATAATTTTTTTGGAAAACAACTTCCTTCTTATTAAAAGATTCATCCTTTAAATAATACTTATAACTAGGGGTGTCAAATAGGCGGGTTGGGTGGGTATTAAATGGGTAATGGGTATTCATTATCCATTCAATTAATGGTCTTAATTTAAATGGGTAATGGGTATCTATGGGTACCCATAATACCCATTTTACAAAAAATGTAAGGCTTATTTAATGGTTTATTAAAAAAAAATTTCAAAATTTTTTAATTCATTTTAATTCTTTTTTTTTTAAAGCGGATTTTAATTCTTTGAATCTATCCTAAAATTTGAAATATTAAATATTGTATACTTTTATATTTAATTGTATGTAGTTTTTTTTGTCCAAACACAATTTTTAATTTTTTTATATTGATATAAACCCGTGCATGCCCGGACCCCGACCCGAGGCTCGAAACTAGGCCCAACCCGGCCCAAACTGGGCCCAAACTGAACCTGACCCTACGCTCGACTTGGAACCTGAACGAATTTTGAATTAGTATTTATAAGTGGGTAATTTAAAAATATTATAAAAGAATAAATGGGGAAAAAAATGCAAAGTAATTGTAGGACACGAAAAATAAAGAAAAAAAAATAAGTTTGAAGAAAAATAAAAAAAAATGGGTCCATTAAAATAGGTGAGTTGTTAGGTTTTTGTTTATATTTTTAAGGATAGTTTTGGATGGGTATTTTTGACACCCATGATGGGCGAGTTTTAGGGGTACTCAATGGGCTACCCTAAACCCGCCCATTATATATTTAGCCCAAGCCAGCCAACCCATTATTTTTTTAGGTGAGTTTTACTGGGTTAATACCCAATGGGTTTGTGCGATTTTTGGGTTAATGGTTTTTTTTGCCTACTTATAACTCATGGTTGTTAAAAGATAAATATTTACCCTAAAATGAAACCAATTGCTTATACTGTGTCTTTATTTTTTAGTTTTTTTGAGTAAAAGAGAATACTTTGTCAATATATAGAAAATAATATCTATAGTAAGTGAAGAGAACGCTTAGAAAAGCTGTACGAAAAAAAACCCCCAAAATCTTCCCGCAAAAACCACTCAGAAGGAAGAAAAATTTGGTGCGCCAGATTTCGATAGTGGAACCACGATGCTATTATTTCTCTCGCACTTCTCCTCAATCCACATGGTGGTGTGCTTCTTATACAGATATATAACTCTGTCTCAAACCTTACTATATGTAGTTTCCGTCAGTTCTCTTTCATCAAAGGTATTCTCTGTTTTCCCCCCCATTTGTTTTCTAGACTCGTTTTTGCACTGTAATTTTTATCATGACTGGTTTTTTGTAGTGTATTTTGTTTTCTGGATTAGGTTTGGCACTGTAATTTCTTCTGAACTGGTTTTTTGTGTTGTATTTTGTTTTCTGCATATGAAAGTAACACCCTTCAGATAAATTATTAGTTCACAGTTCCTATATATAGTTATGGAATTGCTATGGATGTCCATGCTGCTTCTGATACATGAAAAAAAACAAAAAGGAATAGATGCAATCCCAAGTAGAGCTTGAATGGGGATTGAACTATGGGATATGTGGTTGATGGAGGTTGAATGTTTTGCATATGCCGCATAAGTAGATACTATCAACTTGAAAATTTTATCTTGTCATTAAATTGTGTTCATAATCTTAGCGACTGTACTCACTCAAATTATATATTCATGAGAGCTTTAAGTTTGCCTAAACACAAAACATGGGATGCATGTAAATGTACAAACACACACATATACATATAGGGAAGAGGAGTTATAGTAAGGGGAGGGAGAAATTGTACTAAAAGGTCCCAATTGTAACTGTACAGTTAGGACTTTTTATGTTTTATTAGAAGATTGATGATGTTATGTGCTTGTTTTATGAGTAAATTTATGAGTTGTGCACGTTGTTGTTACTGTTTACTTCAATTTTAGTCTATCTTTATGGGTGTTCATATTATTTAATGTAGTTCTTTTTATTTTCTTTTTTTGGTTTTGTCTAAGCTTCATTTAAATTGTTGTGGCCAGATCAAATGCGATCACACACTTGTGGCAGTGATAGTGAAAATGGTGATGATAGAAAAAGACAAGGGAGAAAGACTACAATTTGCCGCCCTTTTGCCTCTGGGTGCGGAAGGGCTGAATAGTGTACGAGGATTATACTCTACATCATGAGCTAAGTCTTTGGATGTTATTGGCTGATTTTTTGGATGTTATAGTCCGCTGGTATATAATCTTTGGATGTTATTGGTTGATTTTTTTAGTGTTTAGGTATTATTATTTCTTTTTGTATGTTCTACATATATATATGGTGCCATTGAAAGTGAAATTTGCAAATTTTATGGTGAATTAGTAAACCTCTTTATAGCTAAACAAGTTTAGTTTGTGTTATCGAAACATTTTTATGAAACGAGGTTTACAAACTTGCGTGGTTATATTAAGCCTGATTATAGCTAAACTGATTTCGTATTTTTTTATTTATTTATCCAAACTGGTTTTCTCGAAAACAGGTTTAAAAAATTTCTCAATTTTTTGAAACCTATTTTAGGAAAAATAGGTTTCAATTATACTATTAACACCTGTTCCGAAATAGCTTTCAATACTACTTTTAACACCTTATTCGGAACAGGATTCATTTCTACATTGAACACCTGTTCCAAAATAGGTTTATTTCTATTTCTAGAACCTGTTCCAAAACAAGTGTTGTTTCTTACTGACTTTTAACACCTGTTATTGACTTTTAACATTTAGAGCTATCAAAGCTATTCAAAAATTCAAAAAATACGTGTTAAAATGTCCTAAAAAACTGGTGTTAAAGCCCTATTTTGTAGTAGTTAAAGGTCATCTTTAAATTCTCTACATGATTGGTCTTGGTAGGGTTGAAAACAAGGTGTACTAAATCCATAAATGCAACTAGAGTAATTTAGTAAAAGACTTAAATATAGGGATTATTTCGGATACTAAGCCCTTAGTAAATTCGACCTCTCTATTGGTAATCAAATCCTTAAGAAGACTTTCGAGAAAATCTTTAATCACTAGAATGGTTTTGATTTGCTCCATCTGGTGATCAATTAAACATACTAAATATCTTATGTTTTCTTACTCTAAGAAAACTTTCTAGCTTTAACCATAACATCATCAGGTTGATATTTTCCCCCTTAAGGTCGCATTTACTTCAAACTCAAGTTCTCGTAGTTTGAACTTCTTATTTTAATAATTTAACTAAGCCTTATGTTTGGATAACAAATATGTATTAAGAACAATTTCTTATCTACTTAAAGATGTTAAAATCAAGTCTAATGGTAAGCATTTTCCTTCAATCTTAACTTTATATTCCTTATAATTTTACTAATAACAAAGGTATACGGTAAACTTTCAATCCTATGACCCAGATTATTAATAACATTAAAGCTTAGTAATCTAATCACAAGATAAAGGTAAGCTAGAACTTTTATTAATTTGACTAAGCATAGCCAAGGATTCTAGTTACATCTGTAATTACAAAAGGTTCTAATAGAAATTGAAGATCTATTTCCACTACCGGCTATATTTCTCTGAGGTGGTTAATATTGGGATGAGATGGTCCAACATTTCCACTGGCTAATATCTTCGGGCAGTGTCGCACTCGAGGATTAGAGCTACCACACTTAGAACACTTGTTGGCCTTACGGCGACACTCTTTTTCCTCATGTCTAGTTCGATTACAAAAGTTGCATCTAACGGATGGCTTCATCAGGTAAGGATAATGAACATGTCCTGCTTCCTTAGGGCCTTGGCCTAGTATAAATCTCCAAACTTAATCATTCAGGAATGCGGGGTTTGTATCTCTTGGTGGTTCAGGTCTCCCATTCAGACTAGCCACTAACATATTTGCCTTTCTCGGGTTGCTCCTTTTACTTCCTCGACTCGTTGGGTATTTTCTATAGACTTAATAAATGATCCCTGTCGAGAAGAAGCCAATGCCTCAATCATGCGATAGGGTTCCTGTCGATACCCCTCTTATCAGGTTACCGTATTTGTCATTTGTTGCAGCTTTGCAGTTACTTGACCCGCAAAATGCCGCAATTTGAGGTCTCCATAGTTCTGTTTAGTCTGCTCTTGCTCTACTCGTTCTTGTTCTATATGTTCAGGTTCGGCATGTTCATGGCCGATGTTAGGGTTCTCTCCTGGGTTATCCATTAGATGTCCTGTAACAAGACAATAGAAGGTTAACTAACTATATCTTTATTAGTTCCCTATCCACACATGCAGTTATCCCAGACGGTTTCTTAGAATACAGAGTAAACTCTATCGAAAATTCTTTGTTCGAAGTTTAATGTAAAGGTTCTTAGAAGGAGATTTTTAATTCTTTGTTTCTTTAAAATAAAATGGCTTAATGGAGGAAGTTAAACTTTTCAAAGAAAAGTTTTGTTTCAAAGTTCTAAAAGTTTAGTTGTAAAGTTTTAAGAAATAAGTAATGATTTATATACCTAGCCTTAAGATCGTAAAATCTTCTTTAAAGTCATTATGAATCTTAATATAAAATATGAGGGGTTTAGAATACTAAAGTTGGCATTTCTAAAATCCCAAGACTTGCGGCTAAGTTTAGAATTTCCAATTCCTAAACAAGGAAAAGTCTCTCATTTCTATTTCTATAGAATAGAAAGCCTTTCGATTCGTAGTCCTGTGGCTAAAGTTTTATGAAAATCAAAATTATTTATTCTAAATATCTACCCAAAATCAGGTAAGAAAATATAAAGTAAAAGGAACTTTTAATTGTAAGTAAAAGAGACTTTATAAGAAAAGTGAATCATAAAATAAAGAAAATGGTAATTAAGAAAATAAAGAAACAAAGATAATCTAAACTTTAAAGAAAAGTTTTAAAATAGGGAAGTAAAAGTAAAATATTTTTGAAATAATGTTTAAAGCGATAAACACATAAGTCAAATAGGGGGGATACAGACAAACAAACCTTTATCTTATTATGGAAATATTTCTATTACACATCCCAGGCTATTACATATTTCAAACTATTACATATCCTAGCAACTAGTGCACACCATACAAACTTTTTACATCTCATTCTTAATTTACATATATTTTACAACCTTCTTATTCATATACCTTATGCTTCTGGCGACCTTATTTAGTTCACGGGTTGGCATTAAGGTCAGGTAGAATAAATTGTTCAGCTCCTACTGCTGGATTTTGGATTTCAGCTAGCATTTACTGAAGCTCTCTAATCTGGGCTTCTTTGAATGTAATATACTCTTTAGCGTAGTCCAGTTCATGGCCTAACCAATTCTTTCCTTCTCTATAGCCCCTACAATGCGGTTAGGAAAAGAATTCTTATACTAGCATTCACACCCTGTTGGGGTAATAGGCTTCTTTGGGTGGTAAATTAACACCTCACCTGCTTTATGGGCTCTAAACAACAAGGGTCAGCAATTTTCAAGATCTTGTTGCTTGGCCTGAGCTGTTGTCATTTTTATCTATAAAGGATTTCAGATTATATAAGTTTACTCATGATTTTAGCTTAAAAACTTAACAAGTCACATATAACATGCTTATTTGGGCATCTCGATATTACGCAAAATTTCCAAAACGTTCACCTAACCCTTACCCGAATCCTAGGGCTCATGAACTCATCCTATATGTTTTAAGTCTTTGATATTCTTATCCCAGGTTTATGCTCTAATACCACTCCTGTGACAGCCCAGTCTCACCGCCCCACATACAAGGGGTTGGCCAACCGAATGCCTGCCTGGTTCGCACCAGGTCTCAGATGCAGAACAGAACATAAAGAAGCCTAAAATTCCAAATTATTATTATTATCAAAATTCTTACAAGTATTACCCTTAAGTAGGGTCGATTACAGACGGAGACTATCCAACTTCTATTCCCTTGCCAGCTATTATAATGGTTCAGGCTGTCCTAATACCGATGTTGAGCGCAGCCACCACGTTCATCCTATTTGTAACAATTTCATTGAAAATAGAAAACAAAACAAGGAAAAGGAATGAGCCCATGCTCAATGAGGCCACACCATTTTTGTAAATATTTACCAAGTTACATAATTACCCGTGCATGTATGTTCTGATAATCCTAACAGAGGGTAGTCATGACACAAATGTAAAACACATAAAGAAGGATACAGTATAACAGAAAGTCAACACAGTTCTAAATGAACTATGAACAACTTTTTAATCAACTCCAGATTCAGAGTAATAGCATCGTCAACAGCGCCCATATAAGATAATGGCCCAGGAATAAAAGTAGCTCGAGACTACTGACCAACGAGAATGACCCGACGACCAAGCCCAAGCCGGCTTGTGAATCATTCCGCACATTGTTAATTAACAACTCAACACAGACTCAGAATAGAATAAAACAAATACACATATAATCCAGTGTGCAAAGTAGGCACACCTAGGCATTCACAAATATAATATAATCAAGTGCATAGAAAAGTTCAACATGCTATAATTCATATATCATATAAGGATGAACTAACACATGGCATATGCATGATGTAATCCGACATTCAATTAATTACATATTAAAACGGTTCTTCCTTTTCCAGTGAGGTAACTCACCTCGGTCCGAAGTTCTAAGCTCACGTACAAGCTATCTAGCAGATCTGCATATATTTCAAGTTCCGGCCATTTAGTAATTACTTCTAACTAATAGAATTCTAATTCCTAACTTATTCCGAAAATTTACTAAATAAGGGCATAATGGTAATTTATCCATTTTTCCATAAAAGACACACATATAAAGAAATAAGTATTTTAGAATTTCTCACTTGAAAATAACTATGAAAACATAATAATTATAATTTTTAAAGAAAATATAAGTTTGGTGCCGTAAAACTTAAATTCACTTATTTTCTTAGTTAGAAAGAATTTATAACTTTTAAACATTATTTCAAATTCATTTTGCTAATATTCCAAAACTTATAAAATTAATATCTAAGAAAATAAAGGTGTAAAATCCTTAAAATATTTGTTAAAATGACTTTAACAAAATTTTATAAAAGGATTTATAACAATATAACTAAAAGAAATCAAAATTTCAGAAAATCAATTTCCTTCCTTTGGACCGGTTTTAGCCGATTGAAAATCAATATTTACAAAATAGTCCCTAATTAATTTTCAAAAAAATTCTAACTAAAAGAAATTATATATAATTTTAGGAAAATTTCAAAATTTAATATTTTGTAGTCCAATCGGTTTTTCTCGATTGAGAATCAATCAAAACTGGTTGGAATTTGTTTTAACCGATTTTCGATCGGTTAAAAATGTTTGGAAATGGTCTTCGATTTTACCCCTGGGCATGAATCGGTTTTCCCTAATTTCAAATCAGCTAATTCCAAGTTTCCAAGTTTTCTTTCGGGTTCTTGCTAAAATCCTTAAAAAAAAAAAAAATCATTTTTCTTACTTCCTTTTGTGCAAAACCAACCTAACTACATATAGGCATTATTTCTGACATCTTCTAACCAATAATTCATTCTAATAACAAGATCAAAACCTAAAATTTCTTAAGAATTCCTAAAACTTCAAAACATGCTATATTTTCTAAAATCAATCAAAAGTATCCGTGGAATTCCTTACCGATATGTTCCGTACTCCTCCTAACAACGAATCCATGGCTCCGGAATCAATTCCTAGCTTCGAGCTTCGTTCCAAGCTTTTCCTTGCTTTCCTTTCTCCTTTCTTCCTCTCCTTCTTCTTCCTCTTCTACTTTCTCCTAGTTTTTCTAGTTTGGTTTGATTTTAGCTGAGTTTAGGCATGGTGTGGGTGAAGAGAAATGACTAGGGAGGGGGTCTTTATAGGCAAAGTTGCCTAATATGCCAAAAGGCTCGAGCTTATCTCTCTCTCTTTTTTTTTTTTTTTTTTTTCCTTTCTAGCACCCAATCGGTAAAACCGTTGGAATCAGTTTTCCCTTGTCAATAATTGGTTATAACCGATCAGCATGGTGGTTGATTATATTTTTTTTATTATTTTTCCAATCGGTTTTACCGATTGGTAAATTGGTCAAAACTTATGGATTAAAATTCTATCCAAAGAGAATTGGTTTTACTTGACTAAGAATCAGCTAAAACCAATCCTTCTCATTCTTATCCATTATCCAATTGGTTTTACCGATTGGATAATGGTTAAAACCGATCTACCTAATTTTTTTTTTTTTTTCCTTTCTAGCACCCAATCGGTAAAACCGTTGGAATCAGTTTTCCCCTGTCAATAATTGGTTATAACCGATCAGCATGGTGGTTGATTATATTTTTTTTATTATTTTTCCAATCGGTTTTACCGATTGGTAAATTGGTCAAAACTTATGGATTAAAATTCTATCCAAAGAGAATTGGTTTTACTTGACTAAGAATCAGCTAAAACCAATCCTTCTCATTCTTATCCATTATCCAATTGGTTTTACCGATTGGATAATGGTTAAAACCGATCTACCTAATTTTTTTTTTTCATTTATTTTCTAAGTTTCTTATCTTCTAATTCCTATTTTTGAGAATTCTAGAAGTTCCTAAATCATAATCTTGCTAAAAAATAACATATCATGAAATTTAGAATTAAAGTATTCAAATTAATGCACATGGATAAAAGATGAAATTTGAAATAAAGAAATTCTTTTTGAAATAAAATATTTTATAAATTTACTAAAGAAATAGTTTTAGATCTTTTAAAATAGATTATCTCCTAATAAATGTTCATAAAATATTTTTAAATACCTCAATATATTTTTGAGGTGAATTTAAGTATTAAAATTTTATGGGGTCTCACAGAAATTATTGTCGCTTATTTTTGTGGCTTTTCGGTTAAGGGTTGCGGCAAATCCTAGCTTTGTGCGACTAAAAATTTGTGTCGCTAGGGAGTTAGGATTCATGCATCCGTCACCTCTTTGTAGCTTAATTCGGTTGACGCTTATTAAATTTTCTACTTAACCTAGGGTTGAATTTGCAACGGTTATTAAGGATACGAATTTTCGAACCTTAATTTGCCCTCAGATATCAACCTTCCTTTTGCTTACTTTTTAAGTACGGAATTGTCCACTACGGTTTAAGGTTGCCTTTTGTGAAGTTAGTAGGGCTACAAACTCTTCGAAGCCTATTGCCAAGCAACTTTGATTTTAAATCTGTGTGAGTTTTTCTAATTGGAAATCTTCTGATCTTTGAAGTCTTGAAAATATATTGACCTTAAAGATTGGAATTTTTCTATATAAAGCTGCAAGTTTTGGTTTTTACTTAACCTTAGCTGTGAAATTATGATTTTGCCCCTTGGTCAAAATTTTATTTTTCGGTAAATTCAAAGGGACAGTTTGGCAGAAACTAAAACATCAATTTTGGTATCACTTGTTTGAAGTAATTACAATTGTTGGGATTGGTTTCTTAACTCTCAATTGGGAAGGGTGGTCACATCTTGGGTAGTTTCCTAATTTGTTTTCAACTCTGCTATCTGTTCGTGCTTCTATTCATCCGAATTGCCCTGCAAATTGCCTAGCCTAAGAATTTTTTTTTTCCAGAGCTACCTTGGACAAATCTTAATATTAGTTCAGATTTTGTCTTTGTGTGCATTCCACTTGTTTGCAGAGATTGAGGGCTTATCCCCGAATCTCCTCCTTGTGCACTTTCCTTATCGAATTAATTACAAAACTTATTTTCTAAGAATCATTAAAACCGAAATTGGTTCAGCCCCTATTTCGAGAATTATTTACAAACTTTAGGCAAAAAACGTAAATAATTCTCGAAATAGGTTCAGCCCCCATTTTTTGCCTTTTTAATCTACTTATTTTACTCTTGCTCAATTGTGTGAATTTTTGTGCAAAAGGAGTCGAGAAGAAAAAGGCAAAGAGTAATTAATCAAGAAAAAACCAGTTAGAGTGAAACACTGGGAGTGCGTAACTTTAGTTGAAACACTGGGGGGACAAGAGGTGAGGTTACTTCATCTAGTTTTAAACTTCTCTGTTGCAGGTAATTTTCAAACTTATTTGCCTACTGATCATGTTGGACCAACCCAAAACCGACCTGTTCCAGCAGGGCATCGCGGCTTTGACCGCCCAGATGGAAGCCCAATTCACCATCCTTAATGAAAGGATCGGCAGTTTGGAGATAGGCCAAGGTGCGAAGTTGGTATGAGTTCACCACAACCATGACGAAGCGATTTGTTCCAGCACACTTCTTCAGGGAGCAATACAGAAAGTTGCGTCTCTGCACTCAGGCAGCAAGTCCGTAGACGATTACCACCACGAGCTGGAGAAAGCTAAACTCAGGGCTAATGTGTATGAAGATGAAGAGGCAAGTATGGCTCATTTTCTCAGTGGTCTCCGCCGCGAGATCGCTCTGGGGGTCGAATTACAAAATTGTACCAGTCTTGTTGACTTGTTGCACCTGGCCCGTGTAATGGAGACTTATCAAGTGTCCACCAGATCCGCACCAGCAACTGTTCCCTTCAAACCACAGAGTTGGACCCCAAGTTTGAGTTCCAAGACTCCTGTTCCCGCCAGTTCAGAAAGGAAAGCCATCCTGCATAGTCCATCTCCATTCACTCCCCACACCCCTACTCGTGACATCACTTGACATAAGTGTTCAGGAAAGGGAGATATCATGTCCAAATGCCCTAATTTTCGCAAAGTGTTGCTAATAGCAGATGTGGGATACATTAATGAGGACGACGATGGGAACTCCATTCCCAGAATCATCCTCGAAGAAGAACAAGAAGTTGCGGCAGTTGAAGAAGTGACCTATATTGATTCTTCTCATAATGAGGAGAGTATCTACGTTGTAAGGTCTCTAGCTCTACATTTCGGCAAAGACAGCTCTCAAAGGACTACTATCTTCTACTCCAGGGTCAAAGTCATTGGGAAGGTAGTTATCTTGATCATCGATTCACGCAGCTGCACAAATGTTGTCAGCACGTTTCTTGTCTAGAAACTGAACCTGCAACAGACGGATCATCCAAAACCCTACAGGCTTCATTGGTTAGACAATTCGGAAGGGCTCCGGATTGCAAAATAGGTTAGGGTCAAGTTTGAAATTGGCAGGTTTGCCTAGGAAGCTCTTTGTGACATGGTACCCATGCAAGCGTGCCACATCCTCTTGGGCCACCCCTGGCTGTACGATTATCAAGCTATGCACGACGGTGTGGCAAACACATACACTGTCAAATAGGATACTTATGTCATTCACTCCCAAACAAATACCACCAGCAGAGGTCAGCAGTGAGTGTATCCAGATGTGGATTGCATTTGAGCGATGGGCCATCGAGAAGAAAGGAAAAGGCGTTGAGTTACCAACTAAAACGCCGACCCACAAGCCCAGCAGATCAGTTAAAATTGCGGGATTCAGCAGCCGCTACGAGAACACTAAGACTTATAGTGCTTTCACTTATTTTCCATCCAATTGGACTTCACCAGATGTCCGAATCTCTCCAAGGGGGGGATGCGATGGATCTAACCACTTGGCATGGCAAAGTGGAACATTGTATTAACCTGTATCTCTTTGACCTAGTTTTGTTTCTTGTTCCTAGGTTTGATCTCTTTACAGATTCGAGGACAAATCCTTCCCAACTGGGAGGGATCGATGAGGTTATCATTAGCTTCCTTACTCCTGAAGGGGCCTCACGAGAGGAACCTCCATTTCGCAAAATACTTAACAGAAGGGTAAGCTCAGCCGTGATCGCTGAAATTCAGGAAGACGGTGACCCACAAGCTGGGCCACACCAAAAACGAAATGTGTCTTAAAGTCTGTGGACTTTAAGGGACTTACTACAATTCACAAACTCATGCTCCACCAACACTGGGCCGACCCATTTAGCATTCAAGCTTAATAATTCGACCCAACAACTAAATCACAAGCCAGGCTACAATTCAAGCCCACGATTGCAGGGCCCAACCCGCGATTGCAGCCCAGCTTCATGGAATCTGTGGGCGACTCAAGGCCGAAATCGCAGGCCCCTCTGCAATTGGATTTGCATGTTTCCTATTTCTTTTCTAGTTGTAATTTGGATTAAGTCAAGTTACCTAAACTGTTTACAACTTGATGTAATTTGCTAGTTTCCTAAATGGTTTTTGTTTTCTTTTTGTTTTACAACTTGAATTTGGATTTACTTAAAAGTTACCAAATTCAAGCTTCCCCTTTTATTTTTCAAGGATAATTTCGGGTAACTACTCAAAGTTACTACTGAAACTACCCTAACCAAATTCATGCTTCGTTTGAATTAGTTTTCTAATAAGAAACTAACTCTAGTTAGTTTCCAATTCTATTTTGTTTCCTTTTCTAATTCTTGAACTTCAAGAATTTGAATACCTCACCTATAAATAGGGGGTTCAAGTTCAAGTTCTGGGAGAATAATCTGATAGTTAAATTGAGAGGTTTATTCCTTTTTATTCTCCTTTTTCACATTTATTTTCTCAATTGAGCTTGTGTAATTTTCCCATGTTAATTTAACAAGTTCCAAATTTTAGAAGGGTTTAGGTAATGCTCCACCTAAATTTCCGTTGATTGAACCTCTTAAAATTATGTTAGTTTAAGGTTAAATTAGACTAGATCTTGCTTAAGCTAGATAGTATTCTTTGAGTTCAAAGCGAGTGCGTAAACCGGCATATGTTCGACTTTCCTTGGCTTCAAGTCTTCTGCCCCTACGAGTTCTCACATCAAAAGGGATTTTTGCAAAAACTTGTATTTGAGAAAGTTCCAAAATATTGTGTTTTGTGCTACAAGGTGACACTCTACAGCTGCTTCTTATAAGGAAGAACCTCCTTGGATAACATAGCAATGGAAGAAGAATCCAGCAGACAAGGATAACTAGGCCCCCATCGCTTCCCCCTAAGGATAAAGGCAACTTGAAGCTATTTGGGCAACATAATCCGATCCCGAAGGCTCCTGCTAATGATCTAATTGAGGGTTCGAAGGAAGCACATAGCTTGAGGGAATATGATGATAGCGACACTGAGGTGGTGTATGTCGAATCGCCTCCCAGGTACACACAACTACTATTGAGTGGCTCTGGGGAGGGCCAAATTTCAGATCTAATGGGTGAGGCATCGCTAGAGGAGATGCACATTGCTGCAATTTCAATGCTAGTCTTGCAGCCCACAGCACATTCGCCAGACACAATCTACGCACAAGCTGTGCACAACAACCAACTAGCATACACATGTTTGTCCAAATGCCCTAACACTTGGAAATTCTATCACCCCAGCACCGTAGCAACCAACCAGCACTGCACCTGCTTGTCAAAATGTCCCAACGCTTGGAAATTTAAGCACCTTAGGACCGCAACAACCAGCTAGCACTGCACCTCCTTGTAAAAATGCCCAACACTTGGAAATTCAAGTAGCACATGGAATGAGCCTTAGGACTACTTGCATGGCTTTCACAGCATTTCATCATACCAGATCAAAGCAGCCTAGCAGAGGGCATATTGCTTACTACCCTCCAACAGGTTCCAGAGTAATTAGCCACTCAAGTTAATGATCCAATGCCAAGTCGACCTAAACATCCGCCTAAAAGACGTACGAGCCCTGTCAAGGCATGTCAATTCCCACAGAAGTCTATTCTGGCCAAGCTGTTATGGTCAGATGTGTTTCAAGGGGCTCTAGATCAACAGAGAACGCCTTTGGCACAACGGTCTGACTCCGTCCCGAAATTGCCCCCTTTTAAGAAGGCTCACGCCCTCAATGTCATGCACAAGTTTCCTACAGACGCACAGCTATTGAATTGAATGCCCGCTCAGCCGCTCATTCCAGCAACGGAATCATCACCTTAATAGCCAAATAACACGATGCAATCAATATGCAAGGGTACCACATGATCAACCAGGGGACGATCAATATGCAAGGGTACCACACAATCAACCAGGGGACGATGCCTTTCGAGACTGGGAACGTCGGTGATTTTCAGGAATTAGATGAGGAAGAGCGATACATTCTGGGCCTAACAAAGGAGGATCTACCGACGCGCTTATACTTGGATCACAGCTTAGGCGGCAGAAAAAAGGAAATTGCACAAAATTCACCTAAACGTAAGTCACTTTTGGGCTAGATGTCTTCTTTTAACTTTAATCCTAGGGGTAACCATTCCCACTTTTGCTTAAAAAAAAAAAAATTTAGGTTCTCGAAGTTTATGGGCTTTGAATACTTTTGCATTATTAGCTCCAACACAATTTATGTAGGAAATTAGTGTAAAAATTATAGGTCAAACACAAATAATATGAATCTTAAAATAAAAATTACTTAAAAATATTCTATTATTTAAACAATAAAAATAAAACCATTATATAAAATTATGTTAAACTAGGCTGTGAAGTCTATGAGCTCCCAAGCAATGGCCTAGGTTGGCGCTGCTTTGGGCTTGACACCGAATGTATGTTGTATTAAATCCTATAGTGTTTTGTACTAAGAAAAAATACCTAGGTTCCGTTTGGACAAGTACTTTAAAAAACGTTTTTATAAAAGTGTTTTCTAAAAAATATTTTATAAAACATATTTTAAAAATAATATTGGTTTGGACAAATATTTTATAAAAATGTTTTTATAGTTATAGTTAAAAATAGTTTGAGAGGTGTTTAAAAATATTTTAAAGTTTGTTATACACTAAACATAATTTTTGTATAATTACCTACATTATACATAGCTTATTATATAAGGCTCGAACCGACTATAAGGATACCAAGAACAAGAGCAAGAAAGCCTATACACTGGAGATGAATTTTGTGTGTTAATTTGTTATGTGAATTCACCCTCTTAGGGTGTCTATTTAAAGAACTCCAAGCGTGCATTTCATGAAAAAAAAAAAAAAACTCTTCCATTGAGTAGGAAAAGATTTGGATACGATCAAATATCTATATCTCACTTTTTGTAAAGAGTTACAATCATACCATTTGAGGACTTGTGTCTTAATTCCTTCAACACCCTTTCAGTGTCAAACCTATACTCTAAATTCTGAAAATTTTCTACAACTATGACAATCCTTTTATTCAAAATGAGTGCTAATGAACAAAAAGAAACTACCTATGTTTTTCTCGATTTGGGAGTGTCATTCTTGCATAGCAGTTCAAGAATTATGCTAATCTTCTATGTTTTGTTCCAATTATTGAACGTACAAAATGACACTTTTCATGACATGAGATCTTGAAAGAGGAGCAAATTTCATATTGCTTGTGTGACGACGCAGCCACATCATGGGGGCGATTTTAACAATTTAGCTATAATCTGACAAACAACTAATCGAGTGACAATACATAAAAAGAAACATAGTAAAAGAGAACATAAACTTTTGAGTGAACTGCAAAACACATCACTTAATTATGAGTGTTTTGCAAAAAATGACACTTTACTAAAAATGCTCTTTTTATAACAGTTAACTTTCATTTTTGCTCAAAAAGTACCACTCTGTCAAACCAGTCCGTTAACTCACTAACAGTTAGATTTAGTCAGGGGTAAAATGGTCATTTTTCTTTTTAAAAAAATTTTTAAAAAATTTTAAAATTTTTTTTTGCTAATTAAAAAAAAATTGGCAAATTTTTCTGCCAATTTTTTAAAATTGGCAGAAATTGAAAATTTTTTTTAAATGGCCAATATTTTAAAATTGGCAGAAAAAAAAGTTTTAAATTTTAAAAAGAAAATTTAAAAATGACCATTTTACCCCTGACTAAATCTAACTGTTAGTGAGTTAACGGGCTAGTTTGACAGAATGGTACTTTTCGAGCAAAAATGAAAGTTGAGTATCATAAAAAGAACATTTTTAGTAAAGTGTCATTTTTTGCAAAATATCCATAGTTAAGTGATGTGTTTTGTAGTTCACTCTAAACTTTTAGTTATAATTGTATGAAAAAATAATTAAAATAGTTTTGGTGAAACTAAAACTCATGCTAATTCTCTTTGTTTGAAGTACCTTGAGCAATGTCGGCCGCACTGAGATTTTTAAAGGTTACCGAGAAATTCATTCATTACTGAATATTTAAAAAATTAAAGAAAATAATATACACAATGAAAAAAATAAAAAAATCCTCTTCCACAATGATGTGACATCTACGTGTCAATAGTTATTTGGTAGTTTTAATTATAAATAGTCGATAACCTTCCTTCAAGTGGTTGACGCACCCCTAAAAGAAATCTCTAAAATTTTTCACCGTGTGTTTCATCACTCCCAACATTTAAAATGACAAAAATAGTAAGTTAAAAATAAATATGAAATTTCTTTGACAATGATTGTTTTATACCTCCGCTTGAAATTTTCTTTATTACATTACTATTTAAATCAAATAATCGCACACCCTGATCGCCAACTACCCCTGGCCTCATTCCACCTCGCCGGTGATGCACTTCAATGGCATCGTTGTGTAGCCAAACGAAGGGACCCTTCACCACCCAGCACTTGGGTGGAATTCACTACTGCCCTCCTTGTTCGGTTCGGAGCAACCGAGTTCGAAAATCCTTTGGAAGCCATCACACAGCTCCGGTAAACCACCATAGTTACAACCTACCAAACAGCCTTGAACGCCTTTCCCACCAACTTGAAGATGTCCCAGAATCCTTTCCGTGGGGAGTGTTTTAGCCAGACTCAAAAAGAGATTCGGTTCGACGTTAAAGTAAAACATCCCAGGACTGTGTCAAATATTGAACTTGTGACAAATATTTGAGCTGACCCAAGTTCTCACATGGATAAGTGCATGGGTGGACATAGGGAAATACAAAATGGACCGACTTGGTCCAGGACAAGGGTATCAAAAGGGGCCGAGCTTTTGATTTTTGCATTTTTGCCCACTTCCTTCTTATCTTCTTCTCTCTCTGCTCATCTTTTTTGTCAGTTGCTTTCTTTTCTATCTTTCTTCTTCCACGGCCCCTAATTCTCGTCTCTCCCTCTCTATTTTTTTTTCTTCCTATTATTCTCTTTTATCATCCTTTCAGTAGGTGATTTTATTTTTTTCTTTTTATTTTTCGTCCAAATTTTTGGAAAACAATAGAGTAAAAAAATGGGTTTAAATTTATGGCAATTACTTTTGTTTTCTTTTTATTTTTCATCCAGATATTTGGAAAAAATTGTAGTAAAAAAGATGGGTCTTAAATTTATTACAATTAATTTACAATATGACTACTCTGTAATGTTTTACAATAAAGACTATATTCCTTTTTTATTACTCTGTACTGTTTTACAATAAAAACTATTGATTTGTTTACTACTCTGTAGACTTTTGATTTTTTTTATCACTCTGTACTGTTTTACGATAAAGACTATTAATTTTTTTTAACTACTATGTATTGTTTTACAATAATACTATTGAAAGAGTACTAAAAGTCATAAAATCAATACAATTATATGAAATTTTTATTGAAAAAAGGCATAATAGCTATAAAATCAATCTCAATCTTTCACCTTTAAAAAAATCACTTGTGTCTTGAAAAAATCTACAATTTCTGCATCAATGCATCCATGAGACAATCTTAAAAAAATGAGGCTCTATCTCCATCTCTATCCCAAGTAGAAAGGAGAGAGGAGTGTAATAGTGCTCAGGGACCCCATGCAGGCTCCTTAGTACTCCACTGTAGGGCTTCAATTGGGACCCTAGTCCTACCAGTGGGTTCTACCTAAGTTCCTCAGACCTTTGATGTGTTAGGGGACATCTATAAATACTAACATTTACCCTACAGGTAAGGGGGTTACTCTTTCTCTCTCTACTTTGAGCTTATCTCTCTACAGTGCATTGACTTCACTGTCGAAGCGCATCCCGAGAGTCCATCCCCGGAATGCCCAACGGGTTCTCTCTTTTGACAGGATTGTGATTCGGAGCTTTGACCGTCCATCCCTGACGACCCTCCGGCCAAAGAGCACCTCATCATTGGCGCCGTTTGTGGGGAACTCGTAATTGATTCTATTAACATAACCCTGTTTTGACGTAGAAGAACCCCCCAAAACTTTCAAAAATCATGTCAAAAGAAATTGGACCATAACAGCCTCCGACTAAACTGGACGTCACAGTAGAAAGTGACGACTATTCGCCGTTTCCTCGTGCAGCCAATCCGAGGACCTTGGACTTCTCAAGAATTGATCCAGCCATAATTTCCGGCCCAAGACCCATTGCCGGACCCTCACAACCATCCATCCCCCAATTTCCCTTCCCTCAATGGCCAAACCCTCCTCCGTAGTATAACCCTTCCGCCCCACTATGCCAACCCACCATGAAGCATAGGCAATTCTTCGTCAACAACATGGGCCCTCTAATGGGAATGATGAGTGCATTCTAGCAAATGCAACAGCAAATTGCTTCTGCCCCAAACGCTACCGCGGCAGTCCACACCCCTCAACATGAAACCCATCATGTTCTACCACAGCAGGAAACTACCCTCCGCCCGACAGACCCCTTCATCACAGAGGTCCGTCAATGCTAATCCATCGATCCCCAACCCGCGACGTCGGGACAGAATGCCATTCCCTCCCATCCAAACAGCTCCCTCTACCAACCATATAACCATACACAATTCCTTCAGCAACAAGCTGCCAATCAACCCTTCTCCTCCAGCGTTCACGTCCCGGTATTGACCGCATACCAGGGGGATGTCCGTCCCTCCCCTTTCATCCACGAGATTGCCACTTTTTTCCCAGAGAAAGGTTACAAGTTTAAAGAGAGACTGAAAGAGTACAGCGGCACCAAGGACTCGGCGGACCACCTTAGCCATTTTACTGCCGTGATGGAGATTCACAGCCCACCAAAGGCCATGTAGTGCAAGCCTTTTGTAACCATCCTCACCGGTAAAGCCAGATTGTGGTTCGATAGCCTTAAGCCTGCCAGCGTCAAGTCATGGAGTGACTTCGCCACTCAGTTCGACAACAAGTTCCTTCAACGCCGGAAGTTCGGCAAGAATGAAGCTCAGTTCACTTCCCTCTACCAGACCATGGGAGAGTCATTGCAGAAGTACATTGACTGGTTCAACGATGAATGTCTCGAAGTATCTGGCCTCCAGGACCCAACGGTGATTGCCGCATTCATCAGCGGCCTTAATGATGGAGACGCCTTCAAGGCACTCATTTCGGACCCTCCACAGACAATTGGAGAGCTGCTGCGAAAGGTCGACAAACAAGCCACTATTAAAACACGGTCCTCGAGAAATCTAGAAATATTGTAGCCCTCACCGTGCGCTACAAAGGCCGAGACCAACCTAACTTCCAAGGCAAGCGGAATGTCCACGACAGAATCGATCATCGTGTGCCGGAGAGTAAGCCACGAGACCAACCCTCCTACTTTACCCCCCTCAACCGGACACCGAAAAATATATACACCATGATCGCCAACAAAGGCATCCTCAAACCACCCCACAACTCCAAACCCCTCCTTTGCGCTGCAACAAAGATCTCTTTTACAAGTTCCACAATGATCATGGCCGCGATACAGACGACTGTATTAGCCTCCGTCGCAAAATTGAAGAGGGCATCAAAAACAGCAAATTGAGCAACTTTGCCCAAGGGAGCAAAAAGTACTACCCCCGGAGTAAGGGCAAGGGCCAGGCTAGTAGCGAAAAACAGTCGGACAACCACCAACCAGAGGACAATCGTCGACAACTGACTTCGTCCCGTGAAGATGATAAACGTCCCCACGACCCTGAAGATGACCGCAGCTCCGGCAAATGCCCCATTGGCGAAATCTTGGCAATCATCGGAGGTCCGGCTGGAGGAGACTTCAAGTCTGCACTCAAAGCCAGATGCTGCCTTACGCCGGACTATGATGACGGAACTCGCCACCTCCACTCCACAGAAACAATTACCATTTCCCATGTTGACCCTATTCCTGAAAGGTTCACCGGAGCCGATGCTGTTCTCACCAAAGCAGTTATCACCAATTCCCTAGTGCACAGAGTCTACTGGGACGGCGGCAGCTCTACAGAGATCCTTTATTGGGATTGTTTCAAACAGATGGATTCGGACATCTGTTCCCAGCTCTGTCCTTACTAGGTGGACTTTGCCGACCGCGTCCTATACACCGAAGGCCTCATTACCCTCCCGGTGACAGTTGGTAATGAACCCATAACCAAAATGGTGTACCTCGACTTCATCGCATCAAGTCCTATTCACCATATAACGTCATCCTCGGTCGTCTAGTTCTCGCTAAATTGAAAGCCATTGTGTCCACATTCTAACTTTTGATCAAATTCCCCACTCTCTCGGGCATTGCAACCCTCCACAGAGACCAGCAAATCGCTCGAGAATGCCATCGCATTGCTTTGCAGAAGAGAGCCAGGGACAACAGCCCGGACAGTGGCCCAAGCAGCTCGAAACAAAAACTACCAGTACTCCTGGCTTTCACCGCAACACCACTGGACCTTAAGGAAGCAACCGAAGCCATTCCCATACCCAACGGTGAACCCAGCCGCACTATCGCAATCGGGGCGCTCCATCCCCCAGAGGTAAAACGAAACCTAACTGCCTTGCTCTTGGAATTCACTGATGTTTTTGCCTGGTCTCCACTTGACATGACAGGAGTCAACCTTAGACTAATGGTGCATGCCTTAACCTTGACCCTCGCATCCGTCCCGTCCGGCAGAAAAGTGGACCTTTGCCCCAGAAAGAAATACATTCATCAACGCCGAAGTGGCTAACCTTATTGAGGCTAACATTCTGAAGGAAGTCATATATCCCACATGGCTATCCAACCCAGTCCTTACCAAGAAGGCCGACGCAAGTTGGAGGATGTGCGTCGACTACACTGATTTAAACAAAGCTTGTCGCTAGGATTGCCACCCCCTCCCTCCCATTGACCTAAAGGTCGATGCTCTGATTGGCTTTCCTATCAAGTGCTTCCTGGACGTGTACAAGGGATATCACCAAATCCTTATGGCGGAAGAGGATGCTGAAAAAATAGCATTAATCACAGAGAAATACATTTTCTGCTACACCAAAATGCCCTTTGGATTGAAAAAGTTAGGGGCCACCTACCAACTCCTCATGGACAGAGCTTTCGCACACCAGAAGAGCCGGAACATTGAGATATATGTTGACGATATGGTCATCAAAAGTACTGCACTCGATCCCTTCCTCTCCGATGTCCGCAAGCCCTCCAAACCTTGAGGGCCATCAATATGAAGCTGAATCCCAAGAAGTGCACTTTCGGAGTTAGAGCAGGAAAATTCTTGGCCCACTACATCACAGAACATGGAATTTTAGCCAACCCAAAGAAGGTCCAGGTGGTTCTCGACATGGCCGTCCGCGGAAGCTGAAAGACGTACAGAGTTTGACTGGCAAGTTAGCCGCTCTCAACCGCTTCCTCTCCCGATCGGCGAACAGGGGGCTTCCATGTTTCAGAGTTCTTAAGGAGAACACCGGTAAAGGCAACATCAATTAGGGTCCGGAATAAGACAAAGCCTTTGAGGGGCTTAAGATGCATCTAGCCAGCCTCCCCATGCTCACCCGACCCTTTTCGGGGGACACCTTTTTCATGTACCTCGCAGCTTCAGAATCATCTGTTAGTGCGGTCTTCTTTCGGGAAATAGGCCACGTACAGCAACCAGTCAACTTTGTGAGTAAGACTCTCCAGGGTCCAGAACAGCGATACTCTCCAATCGAAAAACTGGCGCTTGCACTCGTTCACGCAGCTTGCTGCCTCCGCTATTACCTTCAAGCCCACCCCCTCTGTGTCCTTACCACTCAGCCCATACACCAGATCCTCACCAAACCAGAAGCATTCGCCCTCCTTGTCAAGTGGGCTATCAAACTCGAGGAGTTTGATATTTCCTTCCAGTTAAGGAACGCTATCAAAGGCCAGATCCTAGCAGATTTCCTTGCAAAGATGCCCAAAAATGATGCTGAAGTTCCCCCCCCCCCTCCCCGACCCCTCCACCACACCTCAGTCTTGGATTTTCTTCGTAGACGGATCATCTGGCATAGAAGGTTCTAGTGCGAGCCTGTGCATCATTGACCCCCACGGCACTAAGACTTCGTACGCCCTGCACCTTAAGTTCTTAGCCTCCAACAATAAGGCCAAATACGAAGCCTTAATTGCTAGAATAGAAATCATGCAACGACTGGGGCTTCTCATCTGAAGGTCTTTGGCAACTCCCTACTCGTCGTCAGTCAGATGAACGGACAGTATGTGGCCAAAGGTATCACGATGCAATAATACCTTATCAAAGCTCAAGCTCTCTCCTCCTCCTTTGCTAGCTTCACGCTCACTAAGATCTCACGGGCAGAGAACACTGAGGCAAATGCCCTTAGCAACTTAGCATCCTCAAAATATGCCTATCTCTTGAAGACTGTCCTTGTTGAAACACTTGAGCTTCCCAGGATCCACTAGCCCACTATCCTCGATATCTCTGAGTCGAAACCCGATTGGATGACACCTATTCGATCTTTCCTACTTCATGGTACTCTTCCTCCCACCCGCGAGGCTGAACGCACCGTCCACCGTATAGTAGAAAATTACAATCTTCAAAATGGCTTACTCTACAAGAAGTCATACTCCATGCCTCTACTTCATTGCGTTGGTCCGGCAGAGGAAGAGCACATAATGAGGGAAATGCACAAAGGCACTTACGACAACCACTCCGGCCCACGGTCCCTAACCAGAAAGGTAATCCACATGGGTTACTTCTGGCCCATAATCGCTCGTGACATTAAAGCTCTCATCCAAAAATATGACAAATGCCAGAGACATGCTTCCATTCTACGGGAGCCCCAACATGACATGGTTCCCATCTCCAGCTCTAAGCTTTTCCTTCAATGGGGTATTGACCTGGTAAGACCATTTCCTGAAGCACCAGGCCGGTACAAGTTCCTCGTCGTTGCAGTCGACTAATTCACCAAATGGGTGAAAGCAGAGTCACTTACTTCAATGTCAGGCAAGAGCATAATCAAGTTCTTTTGGGATAAGATAATCTTCTGTTTCGGCATTCCAGGCTTCATTGTCAGTGACAACGGGACTCAACTTACCCAGGACCCCTTCAAGTCCTGGCTGAAAACCACTAATATACAACAGAGCAAGGCGTCTGTCACTCATCCACCAGCAAATTGCCAGATGGAAGTGACGAACATAACCCTTGTCAAAGGGCTAAAAACAAAACTAGATAGAGCTAAGGGCAAGTGGGTTGAAGAGCTTCCCAATGTTCTTTAGAGCTACAGAACGATGATTCGTTCACAAACTGGAGAGACTCCATACGGCCTTATTTTCAGGCACAGAGGCCGTCATTCCTGCTAAAATTGGTGTTCTATCACCCAGACTTCTGAATCCTCCTGAAGAAGGCAATGATGCATCCATCCGTCTCCACCTCGATCTTCTAGAACAACGAAGAGAAATTGCAGATCTCAGCTCCGCTAAGTACAAGTCCATTATGGCTCAATACCATGGCTCCAAGGTGCAGCCCACGAAGCTTCAGCCTGGACACTTCGTCCTCAGAAAGAACGAAATGAGTAGGCAAGAACCCCTCCGCAAGCTGGACGCCAATTAGGAAGGCCCTTACTTAGTCACAGACAACCTCAAAAACGGCAGCTACAAGCTTCAAACATTGGATGATAGATCCATCCCCAGGACCTTGCATATGTCCAACCTTCACAGGTTCTTCTACTAAACTTATTTACACCACTTCAGGTATGGGTTAACACATCACCCTTTTTCTTTTTGAGCTCCACATCGATGTAAACCTTAGCTTTATGGCCAAAATACACTACAAGGCTCCGTGCCAACTTTCTTTTCTTAAGTGAAAAGGTAGAAGTAAGCAGATTCTTAACAGAACCCTGCCTAGATTCTTAACTGAATTCTTCCACAAGACCTTCCACGGGAGTCACAAAAAAGACCTTCCATGAAAGGCGCAAATAAAGACCTTCCACTGGAGGCGCAGAAAAGACCTTCCACGGAAGGCGCAAATAATGACCTTCCACGGGAGGCACAAAAAAGACCTTCCACGGAAAGCACAGAAAAGACCTTCCACGGAAGGCGCAAATAAAACCTTCCATGGAAGGCACAGAAAAGACCTCCCACGAAGGCACAAAGTTATTAGAAAACCAAATTGTAAGATTACTTGGAAAATTCGGTTAGCAAATTATGTTGGAAAATACTTTGCCAAAATTACTAAAAATATATGGCGAAACACTTGGTTTTATACCACTTCTTACAAAAAAAAAAAAAGTTCCTAAACAAATGAATGACATCTATTTGCTTCTCCGCGGTTGCATCAGAATCTGAAGACGACGACGACGAAGACGAGGATGATGATGACAAAGATGATGAACTAGAGTCCGCCTCATTAGTAGCCTGAGCATTTTTGGCCTCCCCCAATCGTGGACGCTTCTGCGCATTTGCCGACGTCTCGGCCTCCTCACCCGCATTCCGCTTCCTAGTTGCATACTCTGCACACAGTGCCGCAATGGCATCTCCCACCAATGGAACTTTGGGACTGTCTGTCCTGGGACAAAAAGCCTTTGCCCCCTCAACGGTCCTTATCGAACCATCCCGGAACCCTTGAAGACAACCCCATTTCTTTCGCTGGAAAGCCCCAAAAGCTTTATTGAAGGCATCCACCCCTTCCTGATCAAAACCTCGCAGCACCCCTACCTCTTCCGCCGTAATATCTGGCTTCATTTGCTGGGCACCCATCCTTATACCTTTCGAGATAAAGCGCTTCCTGTAGTCTCCGGCGAAAGAACCTAAAGCCTCATTGAACTCCAAGGAATAGAAAAACTTGGTCAACAACACTTCAAATTCTTCTGTCAGCAACTGCGACACTGATCCCTCCGTCTCTTTCTTCTCCTGTATGGTCCGCTTTAGGGCTTCGCCAGTGGTGCTTAAATCCTTCTGCTGGACCTTTTTTTCCTTTTTTTGCTTAGCAATCTGAGCCTTCGCCTTGGCCAATTCATTCTTCGTTGCCTCCGCCGCAAGTTCAGCACTGATCAACGCCCCCTCCGCCTTTGCAGCTCTATCCGTAGTTGCAGTTAAACTCTCTCGCGTCCGGCCTAGTTCGGACTTCACCCCTTTCACCTCCTCCTCGAACTCACCGATCTGACTGTCATGATCTCGCTCAAAATTTTGTTGATCCCTCCGAAACAATGCATGACAGTGGGCTTCAAACGCAGCTAAATCCAGGCTCCTCTACAAGTCATCCTCCTCGCCTCACGTCAACCGAGGCAAATTTGGGATGGGCACACTTCCCCTAATCCACTCACAGAGAAGCTTCGCATCGTTCGACACCTCTCCCTTTTACGGAGGGGGACTGCGGCGCTCCCTATTTATTGCTTCCCTCCTAAAATCCTCCTTGCTCCATGGTTGGACATTCGGCACGACGTCGTCAGCACTGTTCACCACAACTCGCTTAGCAGCATGCCTGCTATTCTTTTTCTTTTTCTTTTTCTTCGCAGCACTAGTTTTCTGCCTCACTGCAATTACATTCGACACACCAAAAAATTTTTTTTTTAATTTCTTGGCAATACCTTCTGCTGCAAGCACCTCGCCGATGGAAGGCCGCTCACCACTGGATGGATGCGCGTTGCCAGAAGCCTCTACATCACCAATATGCCCCTCTTCACGAAGAGTCAAGTCCGCCAGCATTGCGCCTAGGACCGCGCCCAGCACTTTCATGGGCTGCTCAAAAGTGATGATAGAAGGTACAACCTTCTTCGCACCACGAAGCTTCTCTGGCTCGTACTTGTCCTTGTTCGCCTTGTCATAGCTTTTGTCCCCATCAATAGCCTCCAATGTACGGTCCGCCATGTTCTTCATTAACCAGTCATAGCTCAAAGCTGCACCCTCCGTCAGTTAGCAAAAAAAAAAAAAAAAAAAAAAACCTTGCTCACGGTCCGTCATAATCTGAAGGTTTGGCTTTGGCAACACCAGGCTTGAACCACAAATAACCAACATCCGCTCGTCAGCAATGCAGTCACTCGGAAGAGTGTTGTGCAAAATACTATTAAAAATGGACCTATATATTTTACTAGGTTTCTGAGTCTTTTCTTTCCACAATCCGTCACTTGTACTTAGCCAGTTATTCTCACACCCCTCCGGCAGATAACGTTTTGACATATAAAAAAAGCCATAACGCCATTCACTAATCTTATCAGGAAGCTCTAAGACCACTTTAGGGTTCGGCGTAGCCCTGTCTTGAAACAGGAACCATTCGTCCTTGTTAGCAATGCACATAGGTGTTAAGTTGAAAAAATACCTAAATATTTCCATAGTAGGCTCAAATTTTAACCTATGAGCCTGAATAAAAAAACCTACTATTTTACGAATTGAATTTCGAGCTATCTGGGTCAAACTAAAACCATAATAGTCAAACTAAAACCATAATACTTTAGGAGATCTCCAAAAAACGGATGCATAGGCAACCTTAAACCCACCCTAAAACAATCGTAAAAAATATTAACATAACCTTCCGGCGGATTCCTAATGCTATGTGCACGCCGTCCGGCACTCTAAAGTCATATTCACCCTCAGGCCAATTAAACCTGGACCTAAGGAAGTTCAATTTATTTACATTAAAGTCAGATCCATAGTCTGACATAGGTCTACTTTTACCCTCTACCGAAACTTTTCCCATCCAGAACAACTACTTACAAACACGATATTTAAATCTGCAAGAAATAAAGCAAAAAAATTTTTTTTTTTAAATGAACAAAGGAACTTCAACATAGCATACCTTGCGAAATTGAAAAAGAAGATTAGAAATACCTTCCGACTTAGCTCCAAAGATCCTCCGCTACAACTCTTGCCGACCAAGCAATCGTCCCTCCGTCACAGCTACCCAAGAAACGAAAGAAAGCTCACTGGGGCCTTCTCTCTCTAGATTCTGCTCTCCCTCATACCTTCTCTCTAGATTTCGTTACTGTTCAAGATTGCAAATGTGGTTCTCCTATTCATCCTTCACCTTATAAATAGGCACTGATGGGCCTTCACTTTGGAATTTGAGTAGCCGGCCCATTTGCCACACGCGAACCCTAATCTCGGAAGTTGAATCGTCACAATGGTATCTGACACTTCCCCTGCCATTAAGGCATATCGACACGCAATTCCAGAAGCTTCCAACTTCAACTCACCGCTTGCCAACAAAAATTGACACAAGCTAAGTCGTGCTTACCCTCCTCTACAGCGGAAGCTTCACTTTCCGCCACAAGAAAAAAAGGGAGTAATTTACGCTCCTCCACAGCGAAAGTCTTTCCAACAAAGGAATATCATACTGGACGAGGTCAGTTCCTCAGGTTGTCCCTAATGAGGTCGGACCCTTAGGTCGTCCCTGACGAGGTCAGACCTTCAGGTCGTCCCGAAAGACGTCAGCCCATCAGGTCATCCCTAAGGAGGTTAGACCTTCAGGTCGTCCCAAAAGACGTTAGCCCATCAGGTCGTCCCAGATGAGATCCCTAGGTCATCCCGAATGAGGTCCCCAGGTTGTCTCAGATCCTCCTCATTCACTTTAGCGCTTCTCCTTCCGTCAAACAAAAAAGGGAATAACAATTTATACTTCACCACAGCGGACCCTTCCCTGCCACCACAAGAAAAAGGGACAATTTATCCTTCTCCACAGCGAACCCTCCCCCTTCCGCCACAAGAAAAAGAGACAGTTTATCCGTCTCTACAGCGGAAGCCTTGCCCTTCTGCCATAAGAAAAAGGGAGTCAATTCATGCTCCTCCACAGTGGAAGCCTTGCCCTTCCACCATAAGAAAAAAGGGAGTCAATTCGTGCTCCTCCACAGTGGAAGCCTCACCCTTCCGCCACAAGAAAAAAGGGAGTTTATTAGTGCTCCTCTACAGTGGATACCTCGCATTTCCGCCATAAGAAAAAAATGAGCCAATTCATGCTCCTCCACAGCGGAAGCCTTGCCCTTCTGCCATAAGAAAAAAGGGAGTCAATTCACGCTCCTCCACAGGGAAGCCTCGCCCTTCCGCCATAAGAAAAAGGGAGTCAATTCACGCTCCTCCACAGCGGAAGCCTCGACCTTCCGCCACAAGAAAAAAGGGAGTCAATTTTCACAAGTGAATCCCAAAATCACGTTCTACCATCCAGACCGAAAGGCTCTCTAGTAGACTCCCTAACCTTCTGGCCTGGGGGGCTTAATAGTGCTCAAAGACCCCACGCAGGCTCCTTAGTACTCCACTGTAGGGCTTCGTGTGGTCCTACCAGTGGGTCCCACCTAAGTTCCTCATACCCTTGATGTGTTAGGTGACACTTACCACATTGGAGGTCACACCTATAAATACTAACATTTACCCCATAGGTAGGGGGTTACTCTTTCTCTCTCTACTCTAAGCTTATCTCTCTACAATACATTGACCTGACCGTCAGAGCGCATCCCGAAAGTCTATCCTCAGAATGCTCAATGGGTTCTCTCTTTTGACAGGATTATGATTCGGAGCTTTGACAGTCCGTCCCTGATGACCTTCGGCCAAAGCGCACTTCATCTGAGTGAGTGAAGAGGAGAAAGGAGATGAAGAGGGTGAGAGAGGAGAGAGGGGATAAAAGAGAAAAAGCAATTAAAGATGAAGAGAAAGAGAGAAGAGAAACAGTGGGTGAGGAGAAAAAAAAACAGTGGATGAGGAGGAAGAGGAAGGAGAGAGGAGAGAGAAGAGAGTGTGTTTTAAACAAGGGTATTGTATTAATTTTGAGCAATGTGCTGACGTGGAATTTCACTCACTCGCCTTGGTTTAGTCCCAAATTTGTCCATTTAATGGCTCCCGTATACATAGTAGGAGCTAGGAAGACTTGGAAAATGATGATTGAGACATTCAGTTTTGATTGAATGGGCTGATTGAAAGGAATAATATTGAACTTAAGACAATAGTCATTTGGGTAACTGATTGTATTCACTATTCATTTGATGCCAGCTAGCCCTTCAAACCCCAAAGATTCTTAAGGAAAAATCATGAATAAATAAATAAAATAAAAGGAGAAGAAGAAGAGTGAGAAATAGCAACTTCTACTCCATAAAATTTTTATTTTGGCAATAAACTTTTATTGTTTTTATTCAGAAAAGTTTACAAATTTAACAGCACTAGGTGTGGAAATATTTAGTTAATTTCTACCTTACTTCAGCATTGGATGAGAACTCAGTTCAATTAAACACCCACTTGGAATTCGAGTGATAAAGCAAATGAACGAAATTGGATGAGAATGCAGTTCAATTAATTAGCACATACTAGCTACTATTAAAAATTAACTACAAATTCAGATTAACTGGGATACAAACTCATCATCTCACTCATCTTATAACCTTGAAATTAGAAAACAAAAAGACAAAAACAGAAACTAGAAATATATAATTAAGATATATAATGGCCTATCTCTATCCTTTACTTTCCAGAAGGACATAAAATCTATGTGCTACCTCGTTAGTTATCTTAATTTCCTTAAATTAGCAAGTTGACAAGATAAAGTTGATCTGCAGCCCACAATATCCCTTTGGTTTTCCCGCTTCACTTGATGGTTCAACCTGGATGGAAAACTTTCACAATTGACTATTATTAACTGTGCTTCTTCTTCTTCTTCTTTTTATGTTGTTGTAGCATTAGAATTCAGTCTTCTGGGGTTGGAAAGCCACTTGGATTGCATGTAAGTGGTGGTCCTTCATGGAGAGATGTGAAGCCGACTTTGTGTGAGTCAGTGCTTTGCTTCTGAGCAAAGTGGAGATTATCTTAGTGATCTTGTACGCATCTCCGACGAAGATGGAAGGGAGTTGGTTAAAGAGCTCCTTGTAAGTTGGTGTAGGCCTGACTAACTCAAACTGTGACCTAAAATTAATGTCTATGATCAGTCTGATCAATGCCCTGTAATTTGCAGCTTCAATTATGACTTCAATGAACTCATATTCACCTATTTTCATTAGCAAATCAAAAGATTCTATTTCAAGTTGTAGTGCATGGATTATGACCATTTGATACTTTTGTTCCAATATTTGTTATCCCTTTATGTTATTAACAAGAAGCAAGCGGAGTACTTACTATATCTTTCCAGTGCCAAATCAACTTTAGGTTTTCACAATGTATAGAAGCTTAATAACTATTCCTTCCATCGCATTAAAAGAGCCCAAATTAGACTCTTTTATATGGCACGGAAAGAGTAATTCTTTTCATGATAACACAAATATTCAAAACTAATCATCATGAGAATTGAATAATATATAAGTAGCAAAATAGTTAAGACTCCTTAATTAAGTATCCCTCATTGGCTACTATAAATTACTACTAAGAGTTAGACTATGTGTGTATATATATATATATGTATTACTCATTGATTATAATAACTCACTAATATGTTTGAATTTGACAGAAAATTTCATAACAGAAAGGCTTAAAAAGTGCAGAATCTCTTACTCTCTACGAAGGGTTATTCCCAAGAAATATTCCAATGAACAAAAGTTAAAAATCAAAGTACTTACTACCAGGGCAAGCTCAAGTTGTAGGCCAAGAGGCTTGACACTGTTGGAAAAAAATATAAATTAGGAAGAACACAGTATAGAAAATTGCAGGAAAACTCAATTGTGTTTTTTTATTTATTGTGCATCAACACCTCTTAAATAGAATACAGAAAATACGAACTTTAGAATAATCACTCAACACTCCTAAAGATCTCAACAACTAAGAATATGATAAAGGATTAAGTCAAATACTAATCCATCTAACAATAAAGACCAAGTCTCAGATTTGCTAAATCTGGAATTATTTTAACTTGATTCTTGCAGTAAAATCACAAAGTTTAACACTCCTCCTTGGGATTTTCACTGCAATAATCCTTCACACAAACATCATCATATTAACTAAAAAATCCTTCAAGCTTTTCAGAGTTGTGTTCATGCATACTTTACTCCTCCTCTATTTCTGCAATCCACTCCAAGTCTTTTTTGTCTTCCTCATAACTGGTCAACTCAAGTACGGCAATATCACATTTAACATCTTCAGGAATTGTCTTGGTATCTTCATTTAGACTAACAATAGCTAGTCCAATTTTTGGAATGGTTTCAATCACTTCCATCTGATCCATTGTCGTATCTGATTGTTTCTGCACCAACTTGTAATAGCTCCAAAGAAAAGCTTTTCATTTTTATTTGAACTGAAAAGAGCTCTACTCCTTTTGGATCATAAATTAAACAAGCCTTATTTTTGAACATTACAGAGTAATTTTTCTCAAGTAGTTGTCCAACACTTAACAGATTTTTATCAATTTCAAGGACATATAAGACATCAGGGATCACCTTTATTCCTAAATCACATTTAACAGCCACTTTTCCTTTGCCTTTTACCTCAATGTACCTTCCATTTCCAATTCTTACCTTAGAAATGTATGTCTTGTCAAGTTCCTTGAATAATGACTCATTGTTCGTCATGTGGTGTGTACATTCACTATCAATCAACCAATTTACATTGGTGGAATTTTCTGCAAAACAAGATGACACAAATAATTCTTCTTGTTGTTGATTCACCACCTGAGCTTGTTGTCGTTCTTGCTTGTTTCTGCACACTCTCTCCATATGACCGAATTGATGCCTTGCATTGAATATCAGGCCTAAACCAACAATATTTTTCCAAATTATTAGTTTTCTTACATATTGACCCATAGGAAATGCCATTTTTTTCCACTTCCCATTGTCAGCACTCTTCCTATCATCCTTGTCTTCGATTTGGTAATTTTCTTTTGCTTGCAAAGCACCTTCAGCTATCTCCTCCTTGCGAATAGCTCTTCTTTGTTCTTATGCTTGCAATGTATTCACCAACTCCTCCAAGGTAATCTAAGAAAGATCTTTTGAATCTTCAAGAGAAGATATCTTTGCCTCAAATCTTTCTGGTAGGCTAACAAGAACCTTTTGCACCACCATTTGATCTGAAAGTTCTTCGCCAATCAACCGAATTTTGTTGACAACATTCAAGAGTCTGTTCCAATACTCTTGAATGTTCTCACATACTTTCATCCTTAGTAGCTCAAACTGTCTCCTCAAATTCAATACTTGCATTTGCCGAGTTTTATCATTGCCTGGGAACACTTGTTTTAAAGCATCCCAAGCCTCTTTTGGAATCTCACAAGTCATGATTCTTGTGAACACTTTATCTGAAACTGTAGTATGAATGCAAGTCAAAGCTTCACTTCTCTTCTTTTTCTCAGCTCTATGTTCCCTTAACTGAGCGATAGTGGGATCTTTAATAAGTTGTAGTTGATTAGCAACAACCATCTCCCAAAGGTCACTAGCTTCTAAGAATGTTTTCATTTTTACAGCCAAATTTGATAATTTTGGCCATTGAAAGGTGGAGGATTAGCAAGAAAATTGCTAGGCATGATGCTTAAATTGTTGTTTATGGATTGAAAAATAAAGTCTATTTCACTCTCTTTTATGACACAGGCCCTTAAGATTAAGAGGGCTCTGATACCACTATTGGAAAAAATATAAATTAGGAAGAACACAGTATAGAAAATTGCAGGAAAACTCAATTGTGTTTTTTCATTTATTGTGCATCAGCAACTGTTAAATAGAATACAGAAAATACTAACTTCTGAATAATCACTCAACACTCCTAAGGATCTCAACAACTAAGGATATGATAAAGGACTAAGTCAAATACTAATCCATCTAACAATAAAGACCAAGTCTCAGATTCGCTAAATCTGGAATTATTTTAACTTGATTCTTGCAGTAAAATCACAAAGTTTAACGGACACAGTGCAACACCATAACCATGCTTTCTTATCCTCATCACAAGCCACTTCCTCAGGTTTCAATTCCTGTCAACTGCCCTTTTGTTCCTCATATTTTTCAAGATAGAACTAAGAACAACATTTTCAATTGCAGTTCTAGTCTCAACAATCTCCTATATATATCAACAAGAAATTAATTAAAGACGTGTCACTTCGAAACTTTCTTTCAACAACGTAAAAGTACTTCTTCACCAATATCGAACAAAATTATTTGAATTATTCATATATATCTGCTAGACTAGCTCAAACATATTGAGTACTTGCAAAATATAGTACTTAGCATACTGATCATGATGGTCATAGGAAGGCAGGATTTGATAAGAAGAACAGTATTTTCTAATTTTGGCTTTGATTCAATAAAATCATATATACCATTTGAACCAACTTCTCCTCTTCTAAGCTACCAATTTCTTTTTTGCTTTTCTTCTCTTCTTTCTTCCTCCACAGAACTTTATATCTCAAAATATTTTGGTTCTCTGAAGCCGTACTTATAGCTACTAGCTAGGAGCTGTCTTTCCTTCCCTGAATGGATATTGAATTTTGTGTGGGATATTTAAGCTCTCGGGACGGTGAAGTTGCATGGATATTTATGCAAATCCTCTAGTTCACTTTTGATGTTCCATTTATGTATCAACAGAAATTTACAGATAAAAATAAAGTAGGGTGATAACTTTCTATTATAAAATATGAGAGAAATTATCCAGTCACTTCTTGTATCATATAAGATGGTGCAATCGGTATAAATTAGTGATAAGAATGCAATAATTTTATGAAAATGTAAATAAATAACAGGTCAAGTTGATTGATATTTTACTTACATAGCAAATTACCGTAACACTTGAAACATTTATGGAGCACTTGCATAATTGCATTGAATAAATTTTCTCAATGGCGTATAGAGAATCTACTCATTTATGTTTGATCTGATATATATATATATATATATATATATATGACGTCTAGCTAGAAGATGGATGAAGACTTCAATTATGGACAATAGTGAAAGATATGGATATGTTTGTTAAAGGGTTGTGCGGCTGTGCCTGTTGTGGCTTCATGCATGCACCCCACGTTATTGGCAGCAAATACCATTAATTTTTCCTAAAACTAATAAAAAGAGAAACAAAGGAAGAAAACATATGATCTATCTACTAGAAATGTTCCCAAGAATGAGATATGTCTAGTCTAGCAAAGTACAACCAAATATCACTTGTACAATCAGGATTCAGATCAAATGATCAATCACTCCACTTCAATATAACTTTATTTTATCATGCGTACATGTAAGATTAATACAATATATTTTTTATTCATAGCTTTCATGTTGGATATAATTTTCGGATAACACAACAATGACTAACCAAAAATGAAACCAAAAATCTATTCTGAAAATACTAATCTATTACAAGATATAGTACAAGGAAATGTTGCTTCAAATCGTACAAATGCACTTTTCTTTAGGTTTTTTTAGTTCCCTTTTGTGTGCAAAGAGATCCGAAACTAATATCCTTATGGGATAAGATGAAGTCTTTTGTAGTAAGCTTGCACTGACTTAAACAAAATTATAAGAAGAGAGAAAAGAGCAAGAAAACCTTGTAAAGTGAGAATGATTCCAAGTAAGTTTTGAAATACCACATGTATACTATACCTCATAACTTAATTATAACTTTAGCAAATTATAACTCTATTCCAAATAATATTAATATTACAACAAATAATAAAAACCTTCAAGTCATTACATACGTAGTTTTCCTATATACAACCCTCCTTTAGATCATAACAAATATGAGTACATCAAGGCCACAAGTGCTTATGCATCTTCATTGCTTTAAGAACTTTCCTCTTTCTTTTGTTTCTTCAGAAATCGACACTTATTTTTGTAGTGTCCTTTTTTATTGCAATGAAAACACTTGCCCTTTTCCTTTTTGCTTTTGCCATGATCATCATCATCTCTGATCTTCTTCTTGAACTTAAATACATGCATTATGAATTTTAATTATGAAACCAAGTGGAAGCTTTCCAATGATTTGGAAAATTGCATTTTTCTCAAGATCAAGAACCTTTCCTGATAACTTATGCATCAACCTTGATGTCTTTCGATTGAACCAAAGCCTTAGTGAAAACATCATGCAAACTTATCGAACTAATTTAGTAGACAAGCTTTGAACCAACAGTCCTTTGACAAGCCTTAATGTAATCACACACAAGTTCACTTTTCTACTACATGTTATAAACAACACATAACAACTATGTGTCTCAATCCCTTCATAATTATTTCCAAGATCTAACCAAAATCTTTTATGAATATTCATTATACATTCATAAAGGGATTGAGGCACATAGTTGTTATAATTGCTGGATAACACAACAATGACAAACCAAAATGAAACCAAGAATCTATTCTTTGAGCACTAATCTATTCCAAGATATAGTAAAAGGAGAGGTTGCTTCAAATCGTAGAAATGCACTTTCCTTTAGGTTTTATTAGTTCCCTTTGGTGTGCAAAAGAGATTTGGAACTAATATACTTATGGGATAAGATGAAGTCTTTTGTAGTAAGTCTGTACTGACTTAAACAAAACCAGAACAAGAGAGAAAAGAGCAAGAAAACCTTGTAAAGTGAGAATGATTTAATGTCTCTATAAATCCATACTAAGGATTATATTTATAGACCTCTAGAGGGTGACATTCAATAGCCACAACTCTTATGAAAAGGTAAGAAGAAACGGAATTGAATTCGGATAAGAATTGAGTTCGTAATCACCATTTCCGTGAAGAGATGCAGCTTTTCAGAAGAAGAAAATCTTTCTGGAGTTCGTCCGAGTTGCTCTCCGATTCGGACAAAAACTCGGACACACATTAGTCCCAGAATATGAACACTTTTTAGTTCCAGAAGTTTTCTGGAGCTCGTCCGATTTTCTGTCCGCGTCGGACAGCAATTCGGACATCAATCAGTCCCAGAAGTTGAACATCTCAGTTCCAGAAGTTTTCTGGAGCTTGTCCGAGTTGCTGTCCGATTTGGGCAGATACCCGAACAACCTGTTCAACATGTTCATTTCTTTTCCTTTCTTCTTTCAGCCTAATTATTGGAAAATCTCCAACATTTCAAGTATAGCTTGTAACAATAAAAGTTACACCCTAAGAGAAGAAATGTTAGCTATTGCGATTTGAATTTATCGGTGGTTGTGATAGAAATTTTTGTGTTGTGTCTGATTGAATTTTGACAATGCTAGAAATAAAACAAATGAGTTGATTCACGGCCTAAATTCTATACTTCTATTTTGTTTTAAACTTTTTAAAGGTTTTTTCTTTGTAATTAATTTTATACACTATACTTTATAAGTTAAACTAATTAAATAACTTTTCTGTTGGCTTGATATATATTTTGCTTATATCAGCAAAATAAACTTCCTCATGTAAGAAAAATAGGTAGAGGAGTAGATTTTGTCCCTAACATTTTGCACAGGAAGTAAATTTTCCCTTAATGTTTATGTTGGATCAAAATTACCCTCAACGTTATTAAAACTGGTGCAAATTTACCCCTCTTCAAACATACATTTCCACATGAGATCCCTTTTGTTAAAAAATTGCTGAGATGGCATCTGCTAAAGAAAATTCAGCAAATTACAATGTCATCTCAACCAAACTGTTGAATATAGTTTGTTTTGCTGATGTAAAGTATGTTCAATGTCTAACACCGGGAGAAATGATGGTAGTTTGAGAACCGGTTGCTGAAACAATTTTTCACTTTTAGTTTGAATGAAGAGTTGTGACTCTTCTCACAAACGGATTTGTTCAAACTGACCCTCAACCTCTTGCGACACCCCGATCCACCACCCTGTATACAAGGGGTTGGTTTCATCGAATGCATGCCTAGTTCGCACCAGGACTCAGAACTGGCATAATATGGTAATAATTTTTTTCCATTTATTATAATAAAGTAAAACTTACACAGCCCTATAGTACATGAGTTATCAGAGTATGAGCCCATCAAAACCATCCCGCCTTCTAGCCGTATCCAAAGTTTTGTGAACTACAGTGATCCTAGTGAGCATAATCATCTTCATACCAAAGATCTATAATAAAATTTTGAAAATAGAAAATAGGAAAACAGGAAAATGGAATGAGTCATTGCCCAATGAGAGTCCATCATTTTCGCAAACATTTATCGAGTTACAAATATTACCATGCATACAAGTCAGGCATATCCTATCATATAGCAATTATGACTCATGCAGAATTCATAGAACATATAAGGAGAATGAAGGGTAGTCGTTTAATGTTCAATATGGACCATAAATGAACTAGCCAGTTCATCTCGAGGATGAGGGGCGATCACTAGTATGTACATGTACGATGAACGAAAGGCCAGCTCACCTCGGCATAAGCATAAACATATACATATGACAGCCACTCCCAAACGTATACATGCATATATGGGCCCCTGTGGTCGGGACTGATTTCGAAATCAGGAACGCAAATGATCCAGACGACCAAGATTTATGTTGGCTCGTGGAATCAAATCGTATCAACATAATAGATCCGACACAACTTATGCTCATATAACAGATTCAGTGTCCAAAGAAAGTACAATTGAAGTATAATAAATACATATGCGTTCCAGCCGGTAAGTAAACACAACTGACAGTTTAAAACAAAAAGTATTTCAAGCATTTTTTGCAAATATTTAAAACATGCTGCAAACAAGATTCAGTGCAGTTCAATTATTAATTGCATAAACGGAATCCATTTTCAGTGATAAATTCACCTCGGTCCGAAGATCTAAGTCAAGTAATAGCTATCTAACCAATCTGCATATATTTCAGGTTCTGGCAATTCAGTACTATTTCTAACTAATAGAATTCTAATTTCTAACTTATTCTAGAATTTTAACTAATAAGGGCATAATTATAATTTACCTAATTTTCTTATTTAAAACATGTATTTCCAGAAACTAGTATTCTAAAAATTATCTATCTGGAAAATAACTATACAAACATAATAGTTATAACTTTAAAGAAAATATAATCATTATGCCGAAAAACTAAAATTTAAATAATTTCTAAACATTATTTCTACGTTATTTATAAATAGTCCAAAATTGGACAAAACCTATAAAAGTCATAACTTAAGAAAATACAAGTATAAAAATCCTTAAAATACTCGTTAAAATAATTTTAACGAGATTTTATAAAAGGATTTATAAGAAAATAATTAAAAGAAACGAATTTTTGAAAAAATCATTTTTCCATCTTCTGATCAGTTTTACCCAATGGTAAATCAGTCAAAACCGATTAAAATTTTCCCAGAAAACTCTGGATCAGTTTTTCCATTTTTTCGATATGCTAAAACTAATCCAATATTTACAAAATAGTCCCTGACAATTTTTAAAATTCCAAAACTGCGAAAACAATTTTTCCCAATCGGTTTTCCCCGTTCAAAAAAGGGTAGAACCGATTGTTTCTGGGCTAGAATTGGTTTTACCCGATTCTTTATGGGTAAAAATTGATGCATGCCCAGATTTTGTGTTCTTCATCCAAGCTTCGGGTTTTCCAACAAAAGTGCATCTAGATTCATTTTTCTTCAATTGTTTTTGCCAAAAACTATTTCTACAACACTCCTAGAACATGTTTAACACTTTAAAATATTTTTATAACGTTCAAAATTCCAAGAATAAATTAAATTCAAACAAAACCTTATAAACTCTAAAAATCTAAACTTATGCATTATAATTACACTTCCTAACATAAAATTCTTACTTCTTTTGATTCCTTATACTTTCTAGATGAATTCCCTCGGATTGGATTGAAGTTTCCATGTCCAAATCTTGCTCCTTCTTCTTCTTCCAAGCTTTTCTTCCTATTTCTAAGTTTAGAGAAATTTCTTCAAAGTTTTGGCATGAAGTTTGCACAAATGGAGTTTATGAAGGAAGGGAGGAGGTATTTATAGAGGTTTAGGGTATAAGGCCAAAGGAAAGAGGTTAAAAGACTTCCATGCCCATGGCATGGGTGGCAAGTCTTAAATTTTATCTTTTGGCAACGAATTAGTTTTACCAGATTGGCGGATCGGTACAACCGATCACAATCGTTTTACCCAAAAAATAATAGATTAAAACCGATCAAATAGGCGGTGAAACATTTTTTTATTAAAAACAAATTGGTTAAAAAGGTCAAAATCATTTCAGTAAATTTTATCCGAAATGAATCGGTTTTACCCGGTTAGGAATTGGTCAAAACCGATTCCTTTAATTTCTATCCGATTGCCAATCAGTTTTGCCCGATTGGAATTGAGTAAAATCGATTGTCCAATGGGTTTTCCCTTTTTCCAAATGATTAAAACCGTTTATAGGTGGTGAGAAACTTCTATTTTTACTGTTCAAAGTGGTGCAATCTGTTTTACCCAATTAGAGAGTGGGAAAAACCGATTTTCCTTATTTTCTATTATTTTTCATTTATTTTCTAATTTTATTATTTCTAATTCCTATTTCCGAAGATTCAGTAAATCCCTATATCATAATATTCTTGAATAAATAGCATAACATGTATTTTAGAATCAAAGTTATTAACTAACTCACCTAATTGAAAATTTGAAGTTAACATAAAGAAATTCCTTTTGAAATAAAAGATTCGAGGACTTTTATAAAATTTCCTTAAGGAAATAATTTTAAACGAAAATTCTTTTTGAAAGAATTCTTATAAATAATTATAAAATATTTATAAATACCTCAATATACTCTCGAGGTGAATTTTAAAATATAAAAATCTTACGGGGCTTCACACCTCTATCAACGGATAGTGGCATTCAAACTCTATAAATAAAGGTGTTTGCCTGATTATTAGAACACGAGAAACACACAAGCAACTCTTAATCTTGTGCATATAATCAAAAACTTGCTACTTTGATATATGCTTCTATTGTATCCTAGGGGAATCTTGCCATTAAACCGGTCTAGCAAAGATAGTGGGGGCAATAATTCTCTAAGGACAGTATTTCATGCCTTAGATTCATCCTCGGTTTATATATTTCTTTAGTGAATTTTCTGCAGCATTTTTCCCTATTGTTTGAGTACTATTATCAACTTTCTCCAACAATCTTAGAGAATTATCGTATCCTTTCGTGGAGACCACTCAAGAATCCACTATGAAGGCTATGATTCAAGATTTGATCTAGTTAGATAGGCTTGATGGAATGGGAGTCAACTACATGCGATGAAAGGACAAGATGATGTTAATCCTCACAGCCTTGAAAGTTGCATACTTGTTGAAGCCTGATGTTGTAGCCATTCCTCCTCCTAAAGAGGATTATTATGAAGAAATAAAGAAAGCCTGTGAGAAAAGAGAAGAAGATGAAATTCTGTGTAGATGCCACATGCTCAAAAGCATGTCAGATAATCTGTACAATCTCTTCACTACTACCAAGAGCCCAAGAGAAATTTGGAACAAGTTGAAAAGTGAGTAAGGTACACAGAAGCAAGGAACATATAAGTTTCATCTCAAGAAGATTTTTTGTTTTAAATTTGATGAAAATTGTCATCTTATAGACCAAATTCAGAATTTTCAAGTGTTAATTCAAAACTAAATAATTATGGTGTTAAGATTTCATAGGCATTGTAAGTAGGGGCTATAATAGCCAAGTTACCTACTTCGTGGAACGACTATCAGAAAAAGTTGATCCACTCTTCTGAAAATTAACTATGACAAGTGTTTTGAAACATTTGAGAATTAAAAAGGTGCTAAATTCCTTTATAAGTTAGATGTTGAAGAAAGTTCTAGCCTGAACTTGGTTGAAAGGAAGAACAGGAATAGAAGTTCATAAAATGCTAGCTATGATGACAAGAAGAACCACAGAACTTGCTACAATTGTGGAGGGACACTACAAGTCTGAATGTAGATCCAACAAGAGACAAAAGGGAAATAACCCTCTAATTGCTAATCTTGTTGAGATTGGAGAAAATATTTTAGCATGAAGAAAGTTGTAGTTCTCTCCTTGGTACTCAATATAATTGGGATGGTTTATGTTGTTTAAAGTGTTCTTTTCTTGTCAAAATAAATTGCATTTAGATTGTTCTAGTGATAATGTGTTTGTAATATGTATTATGTTCAAACTTCATTAAGATAGCTTGCTTGTTATATTTGTTATAAATTAAGTCTTATGCTTAACTATTACTTTATAATGTGTTCAACTACTTGTTTGAAGATTTGATTAGTTTACACTCAGGTGTTTATTAGTTTGTGCAAAAAAATAATTTGTTAGAATTTTGAAGTTGTGTTCCATGTCTATGAACTCAAAATATGTGCAAATGTTAACAAGTTTTAACTATGAAGTTTCTGCATTTTGTAAAAGTATGAAAAATGCTTTTAAGTATGGTGTTATCATTGTTGCACAAAATTATGAATTCATTGACTAAATCTGAAAAAGGATTTAGAAGAACTTGACAACTTAAGGAATAGGAAGTAACCCTTAAAAATAATCACCAATAATGGTAACCCAACCTTCTTCTAACACACTTATAGATTGAGAGGTTTAAAGGGTAAAAACAAATTGGTTAGTGATTGTAAGCATCCTAATTTTGTGTATACCATTCCAAGTTAAGGGTGCACAAATTGTAACTCTTAAATGAGAGGATGAGTGTTAAACTCTTACTGAAATTATTTCAGTGTGTTATAGTTGGGATTCAACTAAATTTGAAACAAATTTTACCTAAGTGATCATAAGAAGTGGTGCAAATTTTGGGTGATCCTTAGTGTGATTATGTAGGATGAGCACATCAAATGTGTGACAAATTTCTATTTCTATCAAACAATGGTTTAAGCAAATGAGCCACGAATCATAGTTGTCTAATCACGATGCGTATCGTATATCGGAAATGTAGTTTCATGATACGCGTATCGTATCGTAAGATACGTTTGTATTTAATAATATAACGCAAATTTTATAAATATTGAACACACACACACACATATATATAATACATGTCATAATTATATTATTTTTATTATACATAACTAAGTATGAAAATTGTAATTGCTTTTTTCTATCATAAATGGTAAAAGGAAAAACTAGTGATAGATTAAAAAAAAAAATTAGCAAGAGAAAAAAGGAAAACAATAAATGATATATTATAATTTTTTTTAGAAAAACAAAAAAAAAAGGAAAAAGAATAAGGAAGGAAAAAAATGTGGGTAGCAGGATTCGAACTCATAAAGTTAAAAAAAGGGGAAAATAACCTCTACCACTAGGCTAATCAAGCTGCTGATTAATTACTTAGAGCTTAATATATAAATTTAAAAAAGAAAGGGCTGAGAAACCACTTGTCCGGTTGTCCCACATCGAAAAAATGTGAGAGATTAAGCTTTATGAACTCTTATAAAAGGCGAAGGGCTGATAGTTAACTTAACCGAAATGGTTAACTTGGGATGGGTTTGCTCATGTTCCATATACTCCTTGACTAAAATTTTATATCCAAACTTGAGCTAAGCTCGAGCTTATAACTCTTTAGATGAGTTAGAGCTTAATTTTAAGCCGGACTAAAAAATTTAAAGACAGAGTAAAAAACATATGTATCGAATCGCAAAATTGCAATACGAATTGTATGAAATTAGAAGAAATGATTCACTACGATTTGCGATACGTATGTATAATTCGTATTGAAATTGCTCGTTTATGATATGTATACGTATCGTACGAGTTTAACAACTATGCCACCAATGTCTTGATTGAAACTTGTGACTTGTTTACACTAAGTGAAAGTTGAAGACGAAAGTTACTTTCGTTGATGTTTGATTTCAAGTAAAAATGTTGATTCACCAATACAAACTAAGTGGAGGAATGTTGAATATAGTTTGTTTTGCTGAAGTGAAGTGGGTTTGATGTCGAACACTATGCGAAATAATGGTAGTTTGAGAACCGGTTTCTGAAACTGTTTTTCAGTTTTTGTAAGAATGAAGAGTTGCGACTCTTCCCAAATGGATTTGCTCAAACTGATTCTCAACCTCTACCAACGGATAGCGGCATTCAAACTTTATAAATAGAGGTGCTTGCCTGATTATGAAGAACATGAAAGACACACAAGCAACTCTCAATTTTGTGCATATATTCAAAGATCTTTCTACTTTGATATATGTTCGAATCTATAGTATCCTAGGGGAATCTTGCCATTAACCCGATTTAGTAAAGATAGTGGGGGCAATAATTCTCTAAGGACAGTGTTTCACCCTTAGATTCATCCAAAATTGCTCTGTGCAATCCAAGAAATAATTCCCATATATATTTGTTTAGCGAATTTTCTGCAGCATTTTCCATTGTTGTTTGAGTACTGTTATCAACTTTCTCCAACACAAACCCTCTACCTCTCAACTTCATCTCTTCAGATACTCTTTACCTAACAAAACCAGCTCTAGCCCACAATGAAGAAGTTGAATACATAGAGATGAAGATGATGACTTTCAGTGATAATGTTGGAATCCCGCAACACCACTTCAACGGTGGGTTTAAATTCCAGAACCACCATTTTCATCCCATGGCCCACTAGAGTATTGTTAGGCTGGTTACCCGTAAAGTTAAACGGGTTTAGAGGAACACCCAGAAAATCAATGGTTAAACTGTTTGATTTCGCAAAGAAGTAAGATTGGAGAGGGGTCATTGTCGGAACAATGAAAGAAACGTTGTTCATTGAAGCTACAAATTTTGACCCGTTTGGCTCCTGACAAGTTTATTTTTTCGAGCACTGGTCGGTTCCTAACCTGGCTGTGAAGAAAAACTTCTTGTCCACCGTTTTGGGCACGTTTGCTGGGAATTGGGCGTTTGCCAAACTACAAAATTTTCCGCTGAAGTTCGTCACGAATGAAGTTCCATTGATCGGAGGAAGGGTCGGGAAAGTGAGGGTTTTAAATGAAGTTACACTTATTATGCAATTTAGTGACAAACTCATCATTACTATCACTATCATGCTTTTCACTACCATATAAAAAAGATTTGGAAGATTTACTTACATGTTGTACATCACTTCCAACAGGGCATTTTCTTGTGGTTTCCTTCCCCTCCTCGCTTGAGGAATCATCCCAAGTCTTAGCTGTTTGGTCACCTTCTTGGCCTTTTGGTGTGAAGTATGGAAAATAAAGCACAAATAATCAAGTAGGCAAATAAGACTCTACATATCAAACAAGGTTACAAAAATGATCTTTTAATTCAAAGGTTGTTAAACCTATAAATTGAGCCCTCTCTCTGATACCAATTAAAAATCTTTTTTACAATGTATGCACCCTAAGAGGAACCTAGGAGGGGGAGGGGATGAATTAGGTTCTTTGGAAATTTAAAAATTTCTTCTAAAAAGAACAACTTTGAAAAATCATTTTCAAAGACAAGTTTTAAAACTAATTAGCCAGGTGTGTGTGAAGTGATTTGCAAAACAGAAAGCAAATAAACAAGAAAGCAAGACACACCAATTTATAGTGGTTCGGATTTCCCTTGAATCCTAGTCCATTCCCCAAGTTCTAAAACTTGAAATTTCCTAACCTACTCTAGGAAACACTTAAAGGAGTGTTTCAATCCCTAACACTTGCTTAACTCTTTCTCAAAAGGTTACGACTTTTTCCTTGCCTAATCTAGCTCCAGACTAAGACTTCCTTTCCTAATACTAACAATGGATCTTTTGCCCTATCATTCCTCAAGTATTTTGGGTCTTACTCAAGACTCCCCTTCCCTAGCAATTAGGACTTGTGCTTGATTAACCTCTTGATCAAGCTCCTAACTTAGCTCTAAACTAGAACTTTTACCCTTACCTAATCTAAACTCTTGGATAAGGTTTTAACCCCAATGCCCAACTTACCTCAAGGTAGGACTTGTACATTTGCCCACACTCAACCTCTTGAGTTGGGTCTATCTTTCTCTTCTTTCCCCCTTTACTTCATGCCTAGCTCTTAATCAAGAGCTTAGTACTTTTCCTAATACAAATTGCCTTCACTCAAACTCTTGCATTATGACTTTACCAAATAAGAGAAAATATGACAATCTCCCTAAAAACTAAACACTCTCTAATTGGGGTCAAAGGCCTTTTACATGAAGTCTACTATAATTCCTACAAAGAATATGAAATTAATTTGATCTTGGATGTTTCTCAATTCTAGGAGAGTGTGGCTGACTTCTTGGGGTTCAAAAAGAGCTTTTTAAGTGTTGAAAGTATTTATAGAATTGTCATAAGCTTCCCTCAATGGCTACATACTTTTTGAAGTTTCCTGGAGTTGTCCAAATGGCCAAGCTAGTCGTACACAACTTTCCACATGACTCATCAGATTTCAACGGCTCTTAAATGGCAAGTTTTTAGTCAAACTTAAAGCTCTTTTCCACCCATCCGAATAGTCATACGACTCGTACGAACTTTTGTACGTGACTCATTCTTCGCGGCATTCAAACGTTCCAATGGATACTAATTCGCACTGCTTTTGACTTGCATTAATTGTTTTCGAATGGCCATGCGACTAGTACGAAGCCTTGTATAACTTCATTTTCCTTTTTTTTTTGTTTTTCTTTTTCTTCAATTCCGTGACTGCCTTCCATGCGGATGGCTATGAGATTCATACAGAAATTTGCACAAGCCTTTTTTGCACATTTTCTACACGTTTTCAATAAATAAATTCCAGTGTGAATCATAACAAAATCATATATTTGTTAATTTATCATCAAAACTAGTATTGAGACCATAGGTCTAACAGATCTTAAAAGGTGTGAGCATTTAAATTACACCATTAAAGAATTCAAAGTAGTGGGTGTTGAAGATTCTTATAGTTTAAAGCGTAAAACGGATTTAAGTCTCTGGGGCAAAGATTAGCAATATTGAACAATGGAAAAATGTTGTGCAACACAACGTGTGAGTCACATGTTGGGTTGCATAGGTGGCAGTAGCTTGCTAAAGGCAAGTTGCGGTCTTGTTCAATGCGTGCGACACAATGTGTGACTCGCACGTGGTGTCGCAGGACCTCCAGTACGCGGCATTCTATTTTGCAAAAGGAAATATGTGCCATGCAACGCTTCATGGGAATCGCACGGCACATCATACAAGTTGCAGATACTCGCTAAAATGTGCAACTATATGTTTCTTCTGAAAGATGCATCTTTGGTTGAAGTTTTTGCATCCGAACTAATGAATGGATGGTTGTATCCATTCATAGGCTGATCATACCCCCAACTTTGCAACATTTCAACTTTATAAATAGAGGATGAATGGCCAAGAATCAAATCAACTTTTCCATAATCTTTCTTGTCTAAATAATCAAAGAACTGCCTACTTTGTTGTTTACAAAAAATCTATTGTATCTTAGAATTATCTTGCCATATACCCGGTTAGACAGATAGTAGGGGTATTAAACACTTTAAGGAAAGTGATTACAAACCTTAGATTTTCCTTTGTGACTTGTTATAAAAGTTTTTCCCCTTTTCTACCTTTCTTATTATATTTTCTTAGTTAAATTCCTACAAAATTTCTTCCTACATTGTGTTATTATTTTGCTTAAGTCTTGAAGAACCCCTCTAATTCTTCAATCTTAAAGTGTTTAATCTGCATTCTTCATGGAAGTGACTCAAGAATCAACCATGAAGTTCAGAATGAAGATTTCGTGAAATTGGACAAACTTGACATAATGGGGAGAAGTATCAAGAAAATGGAATATGGTGCATTCTCGTAGGAATATGCCTCTCAAAATCAAGAGAAAGATAAGTTCTTAATTCCTTGATTTTTATTTAATGAAAACTCTTCTTCTATGAACCAACTTCTTAATCTTCAAGTGATAATTTTTAAAACACGTGTTTATAATATCTAAATATTGAAGATGGTATTATGATCTTTCACAATAAAAAGTGAAAATGATCATTCAATGAATTTTGTTAAAATAAGAATGAAATTAAAAAATTCAGAAAATGTCATTCTAGTGACAAGAAAAAAATAATTGAGTTGTTACCATTTGTAAGTAAAAATCCATTTAAAGACTAAATTCATATACAACAAGAAGCAAAAAGAAGAAAATTCTCCTTAGTGCTAATTTTGTTGAAATGAATGATAAATTGTAACATGAAATGAAATATATCATAAATACTTTAAAAGTGTATTTGATTTAAGTGTATTAGAATTTTATAAATTCTATAATATTGTTAACAATGAAAGCATTTGTATTATCAAGTAATGATTATTGTGGATTTAAATGATCTTGTTCAACCTTTGCATGAATAGTGATTAATATGTTTGTATATTAAACTTTCATTCATAAGATGATTAATATTATGTTTATTTAAGTGTGAAACATGCATCGAATTGAAAGTTTGAACAAATAAGATTTATAACTTGTTTATGAAATCTTGTAAGTAATAAAATATGAATAAAGACCAATGTGTTACAGTTTGATCTTTGATGCTATATGTAATTGAGCAATTTTCTGCATTCATATATAAGTGTTATATTCTTGTCTATAATAAGTGTATTTATGATATGATGTTTGTGATAATATAGTTAAATTATCTAGTAGTAATTCTATAAAATGTATCTTGTTCAAATTGTATCAAGTTTAATTTGTTTGATATATTATTATAAATAAACTGATGTATCACTATTTATTAAATAATGTGTGCTACTACTTGATTGAGGATTTGATTGGACTAAACTAATATGTTTGTTAGTAATGTATTGATAGAACTTTGAAGTTGTGTTCTATAACTATAAAACTCAAAGTGTGTGCAATGTACATGTGTTAACAAAGTAGTCATGTTAATCATGAAGTTCTAGTTTGCCTAAGAGCTTGTGAGGTAAAACCTTGTTAGCTGTTTGCAATGTTCAAAACAAAATTCCTTACTTAAAATTGATTCCAATGTAATAGTGGAATCAAGAGAAGTTGAATTCTTAGAAGATCTGTTTCTAAAGAATTTTCAAAAGACAATGATGTTCCATCACAAGAACTTAGTTCTTCCAAAAATGCAACAAGCCGATAACTTGACTCTTCTATTGAACCTAAAATAGTCAAATGCAAAGGAAGGAGAAACACTTACCTTTTGTTTTATTCCCTCTCAATCTATTGTCTTCCTAGTTGATGAAAGTAGGGATACTCTACTTAATAAAATTCTTATTTTATTAATTATAGAGGATGATCCATAATATATAATGAGGCAGTAAAATCAAGAGTTGCAGCATTTTGAAAAGAAGATATAAATGATAATATTATCTAATAATACTTGAATCCTAGTTTATTTACCAATTAATAAGGTTCAAAACCAATTGGTTGCAAATGGATTTTTCGAAGGAAGCAAGCAACGGTTGGAACTATTTTCACCTACAAACCCAAGTTAGTAGCCAAATGTTATAGACAAAGTGAAGGAATTGACTATTTTGATGTATATGGTCCTTTGTTTCTAGAATAGCATCTATTAGGATTGTGATTGCATTAGCTTCAGTTTTAATCTCTATGTTCATAAAATTGATGTAAAGACTACATACGTGAATGCTAATTTGCATGAAAGGTGTACATGGAACAACCAGAAGGATATGTCCTTCCTAAAAATAAACATAAAGTATGCAAATTAGTTCCTAAACAATGACATGGGCTTAAACAAGTTCCTAAACAATGACATGGGAAATTTGATAAGTGCTATACTTCTATGGTAGTTTTAGATTTAATAATGCTGATAAGTGTATCTATTCTAAAACTACAAGTGAGTATTGTGTTTTAATATGCATATATGTGGATAATATGCTTATACTAAGTAATACCTTAAATGATATTGCTGAAACTAAGAAGTATATTGCTTCTTAATTTCAAATAAAAGATCTTGGTGAAGTGATATTATCTTAGGGTTAATAGTGAGAAGCACAGTGGGGGGATATGCTCTTTCTCAAACTCATTATGTTGATAAAATCATTAAAAAAAAAAAAAAAGTATCAACATTTGGGAGTGAAAGAAGCAAGTACACTCATGGATCATGTAAAACTTATTAAAAATCAAGGTGAACCAATATCGCAACTTGAATACTCAAGTGTTATTGGAAGTCTTATGTATGCCATGATTTGTTCAAGGCCGAACATTGGATATTAAGTTTGTAGGTTAGCAGGGTACACAAAGAATCCAAACAATAATCATTGGACGGCTGTAATTAGAGTCTTGGGTTATCTCTTGAAAACAAGAGATGTTGAACTCTATTACAACAATTTTTCAAGTGTAATTGTGGGATATTTAGATGCAAGTTAGATTACAAACATTAATGATTAAAAACCTACAAGTGGTTGGTTCTTTATGTTTGGTAGTGGTGTTGTATCTAGGGTATCAAAGAAACAAACAATCGTAACTCATTCCACTATGGAATCTGAGTTTTTTGCTTTGTGTTCAACATCTAAAGAAGTTGAGTGGTTAAGAGATCTATTGTTGGATATAGATTTCTGGTCAAGGCAAATGCCACCAATAACTATCTATTGTGATAGAGAAACTAATATATCGAGGGCTTTAAACAAAGTGCACAAGGGAAAAATAGACATATAAAGTTTGAAACATGCCTACATGAGAAAGGTATTGAGTAACAATGTTATCACAACTATGTTTGCTAGAACACACAAAAATGTAGAGCATCTGTGGACCAAACCTCTTGCAAGAGAGTTGGTGAATTCGACAACATTGGGTGGCATAGAAACTCTAATCTAAAATTACTAGATGATGGGAACCCGACCTCCTTCTAATATCCCTAATATGAGAGGTTTAATGGGTAAAAACAAGTCACTGGAACAATTGTGAACACCAAATTTGTGTAGACCATACCAGGGAAAGGTGTTAATTAAAGTTACTCTTAAGTGAGAGGATGACTTAAATGTCTTAGTGAAATTTCTTTTTTATGTGTTTATTTGAGTATAGATAAATTTCACTTATATAATCATAGAAGGTGGTGCCGCCTTTGGCCAGGGATTTAGAGTTATCTATGGTACATTATTACGGAATCAGGACGAGCACATGGCCATAGGAGTGCTACAACTAAGTGTGATTGTAATATGGAAAATGATGTTCACATGTATGCTAAGTATTGAGACCAAAATTTGGTTTAAGCACCACCAACTTTTGCTCAATTTGGTGACTTAGTTACACTAAAAGAGAATTTAATACGAAAGTCACTTTCTCCTAAGTGTGATTTCCTGTTGTGTTGATAGTTTATACTATAAACTAAGTAGGAGATTGTTAAAGATTCTTATAGTTTATAGTATAAAATGGAGTTAAGTCTTTGGGAAAAAGATCAAGAATATTGAACAAAGGAAAGATGTTGTGTGACACAACATGCATTGGGTTGTGCAGTGGTCCAGGGCCATTGCAATATGTAGTTCTTTCAGCCAATGCTGGATAAAGTCCATGTGAATTTAGCTGGTTGGCAAGGGAAATTCTTGTCACAAGGGGGCGGTTTGTGCTGATCCGGCATGTTCTATCTACAATACCTCTCCATTACAAGGTGTCAATATCCCTCTCCTCTACAACCCCCCCCCCCCCCCCCCCCCCCCCCCGAAGGATGTTATCAACAAATTGGAGTCTATCTTCTCAGCCTTTTTTTGGGGGGAAGCAGGGAAGGAAAAGTTAAGCAGTGATGGCGGGCATGGAAAGGGTTACACTTGCGGTGGAGGAAAATGGGCTAGGGTGCGAAGTGTCGCAAGTGTGGTCGAGGCTCTTTCATGAAGTTATGGTGAAAGTTGCACAATTATAATGTGTTATGGGCTGCCCTATTCGGCTAGGATGTCAAGAGTTTGGAAGAGGTTAGACACAGTTAGGGGCACAGGGTCGAATAACACATGGGTAATGGTGGGGATAGATCTTTCTTACTTTGGTACCAGAATGGGCGGATGTTGGGTTCCTCTTGGATTATGTGGATTTAAATCAAATTACAGAGCTATTAATGAGTTTGTGTAGGTACTGGGAGGCAAGAGATATATTGGACAAAGAGTTGAAACCTTTGTTCACTGAAGAAGTTTGGGGCTGCATTGCATCTATTTGACTTGTCTTTAAAACTTAGTGTGAAATAGTTAGGGTAACAAATCTTGAGGTTTTCAAAAATTACCAAATGAATGCAATGTCTACGTAACAATGTGCACCTGGTTTATACACGTGACCTAACGCACAAGTGCACCTATAGTGGAAGATTGGTTTGGTAATTTCTTAAAACCTTATCATTTGAACGTACCTCATGGAATTTTAATAATTCACCCTTGAACAATGAAACTTAAGAAGCAAAAAAACATAATTTGAAACCGAAAAGAAAAAAGGGTGAATTAGTACATTTACCTTATTGAACTTTGGGTATAACTACAGAACCATCCTTACTGTTTTAAAAAATAAAAATAACTCACTGAACTCACTAAACAAAGTCAAAACCTCCCTATTTTTATTTTTGTAAATTTACCTTTTAGGAATTTTTTAGCTCCTTGGTCTTTTACAACTGTTCCGGTCTTGATTTTGTTGTCCGATGAGTTCAAGGAGTTATTTGTATTGTTTCAAACAGTATGGATGGATTCGTAGTTATACTAAAAGTTCGGGATGGCAAATGTAATTCACCCAAAAAAAAAAAAAAGAAAAAAAGATGACACTATAAAAATAAGGATAGAGTAAATTCTGCAGGTTTGGCAAACAAGAAGAACCGATTAGATGCGAGAATCGGTTTTAGACTGTTCCTCGTAGGATCATACATTAGATAGGTAGGACTCCTCAAATGCCGTCCTTTTACTTGTTATGACAGTGGTTACCATCAATCAATCCATCTATAAATACCGATATTCACTTCCTGAGAGTTGCATGGAAATTGGCTCTTGCTGTTTAATTCAAAGACGAGCCTGTTCTTCCCAAAATCAACCCCCAAAAAGAGAAAACAAAAAAATTAGTGATATATATATATATATATCCAAACTTCAAAAACCAAGAATTAATTATCATGGCTGTAGCGAATGCCGTATATATATATATATATATATATATATATATATATGAACGGCAAGCTCTTGCTTGGTGGTATCGATTGGAATCATGGGTGGATTTTGATTATTTGCTCATTATACACAAGATGGATTCTTACTTGGTGATTTGAAGTCAACTGGATGATTGAAGCAAATTTACTGAGATATTTCTGATCATATATACACTAGTTGTACTTGTCATGAGTATATATATATAGTTCCTCCAAAGTTCAAATCTTGCATGACCGAACAATGGTAAGCATGATCCTGTTCAGTTTTTTCTCCCTCCTTTTACAGGATCAATGCATTCTCTGTTTTTTCTTTCAAATGATTGGAGTTGGCATTCTTTCAACCGTGAATCTTGTAATTTGTTTCTGTTCTAACATTTATTAACTAATGACTTCCTAACAAATTAACATCTTACCCAAGGATTGAATGCAATAAGTAACGGTTGAAGAGGGGTAGGGAGTAGCGGAGTAGGAGAGGGTGATATATACTAATATATCCGGACAGGAGTCGAGATGGTTTTCTAAACTGGCCGGCCAGTGATCATATGCACCATTCTTATGAAAGAAAACTCAAGTCAACTGCAGCATCTTGTGAACTTTGGACCCTTTACCTCTTGGAAGATGCTAGTATCTTTGCCACTTCACTTCAGTGTAGTCTAGCACCATTGATGTGACGCAAAAATGTTCGTCTAGTGGTGCTTCTTGCAGCCCAAGGAATTCCTTCGAATAGCACGGCCCAAATTGATGCAAGACTTCACGGCGAAGGGAGATAACGGGACTGTGAACCGAGCTGGGTAGCTCGGATCAGCAAGAATGATGAAGAGAATTGTGATTGAACGCTGTTCCGGCAACAACTGTAATAAAACCAAGAGAAGAGCGAGGCTTTCCCCCCTGTATAGGCTCCGACGGTCAAGTTAGAGAGATAGAAGAAGATGAATAGTATTGACAAAGAGCTCAAAATGGTAAATGTTGCGAACCTTACTAAGTCTGAAGACTTAGTATATATACCTTCAGACTGAGATATGTCCGTTGAACCTTCATGATTGACATGCTCACCTGCTCCCCTCTGTTTAGCGTGGCGTGTACGTTTTGTACTGTCCTGACCGAATTTCATGGACTTCTTCCTCCTTGAAGATCTGGGAGATCTCTGCATAGATTTCAAAATACATACCTAACCTTATGATGATCTTTACCTACTGTGTCAGTGAAATAACTTAATCCGACCTAACTGTCTTAGCTCGGTTAGGCCGATTGTCATGATAGAGATGAGGGAAACTGACAAGGCATACCGGAGTCCTGGTCCGACCTAAACCTTTGGCTGATGTACTATCTAGCTCGGTTTTAAAGATCTATCTGACCTAAGCCTTTGACTGAGATACTAGTTGGCTCGGTTTTAAGGGTCTATCCGATCTCAGCAGTATTCTGGACTCCTCAGGTATCTTTTTATCTTAACTGTTTACCTTTGCTTTAGTCCATTGGGCCAGGCCCAATGGAAGTTCAATTTTATGTACACCAACAAGTCCCCCCAGTATTAGGTTTTACCGAGTTAAAACTTAATACTTTTTGCGCTTTACTAAGCCAAAAATTTGACTAAGGCATTTATCATGTGTTCATCCGACCTATGTTCTAATAATTCTTAAAGTTTTTCTTCCGACCTAAGTAGTCATAAAATGTAAACCGATCTGACCATGTCTATAAAAGGTGATAATCAATTCCATCCAAAGAATAGTACCAATAAAAAAGAAGCTGCCGACTTATAGACTATCGAATGTGATAAGGAGAAAGTGCGAGACATAACCAAGAAATCCGACCCACAGAAAATAACATGTCAGCCGATTCATAGGTAATAATTGCAGTGTTGACCCAAAGAAGTTGAATTAATCAATGAAGGCATCAATAAAGGCGTACCTTTGCGTCACGACACACGAAATTGGGCTTTTAAAGAGTCGGGATGTGATAGGGCACGTTTTCACGATTACTGAGGCAGCCGGTACGACTTCCCACGCTTTTACTATCCTCGAGGCGGTATTAAAGGCTCCAACGCTTGGTTTTTCCTCTTCTGTTCAGTCTCCTGAGGCTTTCCTTTAAAAGTCGAAGAAGTTGGCATTGGCACTATTGTGTTGTACGTTTCTTGAAAAGAAAAAGAAACCTTCTGCTCTTCTTCCTTCTGCCGAATTGATAGTTCCTCGCCGTGTCCTGTTGGTGTCGTCTTTCCAGTTTACCGTGATAGTCCGCGCCGCCGCTTCGCCTCGTTGCCTCCATACCGTTATTTTGCAAAGATCCATGGCTGAAGAAAGGAGTTCCGGCACCGGAGCATCTCGTCCAAACCCATCCTCAGGTCAGTCTGTTCTTCTTCTCTCTTTTAATGATTATAAATGAATCGCCGGCTTAGACATAAATTTCCGGCAAGTTTGATGCATGAACCCTTCTTACATGAGCAACATATATTGCTAGTTTGTATGCATCCGTAGGATCTGTTATATCTGAATTTAAGCATGATTCCGGTGCCTTTGTACTGCTTCCTGTAGATACGACTGCTATATCATATGAGTTTCACCCAGAAGAGATAGTTTCCGAACTGACTAGGGTAGAATTAGAAACCCTAAGATCGACCTATTATCTTGACCCGGCCATCCGAACGAGATTACCCAGGCCTGAAGAGAGAATAACTAGCACGACCGGGGGTTGGTTCGGTATATACGAGTACCACATAAAGTTTGGGCTAAGATTTCCTGCCCCCGATTTTTTCTCCGAGCTATGTGATTATTTAGAGATAGGGCTGAGCCAGTTATTACCCAATGTCTTTAGATTCCTAGTAGGTTTTATGTGCGTCTGCTTCGGGGCTAAAATTCGACCTTCCGTAGATCTGTTTTTTCAATTTTACACCGTATGTCAATATCCTTACGGGCCGGGTTGGGTGACCTTCCAGAAACGTAGAAACAGACCCATCTCATAACTGACTCCCCAGATACAAATAAGCAGTTGAGGGGAAGATTTTTTATGGTGAAAGTCGATGAAGCAAACCTTCCCTGCCGCTGGTCGAGGTTTGTAGCCCCGACAGAGCAAACTCGGGATAAATCCAATCTCATAGTGTTATCGAACTATAAGGCGTTAAGAACTTTCACCAGTTCGGAGAAATACTCAGTTAAGTATTCTTCAGAGGGCCTTCTTGTCTGGGCCGGGCTGAGCCAAGCCCCCGATGTAGAGGAAGAATGTAAATACCTGTCTCTGAACTTTTACTTATCATCTTCCCGATCTTGGGTAAGCTTCCTAGATCGGTGATTCTGACCTTTGTCTGTCTTTTGTTTTCAGGTGGCTTCAGCGGGTTCAGTCGGAAGAAGAAATCAAGTAAACCAACAGTAGCCTCGGGGTTTCAAAGAGACCTTCTGCTGAAATTGATTTAACCGAGGAGGTTGAAGCTGCTGACCCTCCTGCTGTTGCCTTGACCCTTCGGGCATCTAAAAAGAACAGGCCGACCCCTGTAGAAGTTCAGGGTGCTAAAGCCGCCAAGGCTCCGCAGTTGCTGACGAATTCTTCATTTGGAGCTGAGCTTCCGAGCCCGGATGAATTGTTGGGGCCCTTGGACCCATCATCCAAGGAAAGAGTTATAATTATGAAGGATCAGAGGGAAAGACCGAGCTCCCTAGCCCCGCCTGTATATCAGCCCCATTCGACGGAGCCTCTGCCCGAAGATGTTCGGCCGTACGCGGAACTGATGGTTGACTCCCACAGCTCCTTTGCGGAGATTGTTGAGGTGAGCAACCAGCTACGAAAAGCATCGACCAGCTGGCACAGCAAGAAGCCTTTTTGGCTTCTCATATAAAACGGGTAAACTTCAGATCGTTTAGCGCGTTCCTTGAAATGCATGCTTGCTCTCTGTAATATTTATGTAAGGCTCATAATCTGATTTTGCAGGTCGGTGTAAATTACACGGCCATGGCGAAGAGGATCGTAGCTTTGGATGTTTTGGCCCAAAGCTATGAGTAAGAAAGGCTGAAGAGGCCAACCGAGGAGATAGAGGAATTGAAGATGAGGCTGGAGTTGAGTCCAGTAAGGTGACCGACCTCCAGGCCAAAAATACCGAGCTCTATAAAGAAATCCAAGAGCTCGGTACCAAGGCCAGCCAGATGAGCACCCGGTTCCAAGGTTTGGAGGCGGAGGTGGAGGGGTTGAGGAAAAATGAGTCCGAGCTGGGGAAGAAGATTGCTGACCTGGAGAGGGCTTTGGAGGAGGAGAAGAAGAAATCTTCCGAGCTGCTGGGTCCGGCTGAAGTGGAGGCCGCACGCCAATCTGCCTTAGAAAATTTTAAAGGGGGCCGCTGCTTGATCTTATGAACCGTCGGTTCATGGAGTTAATTTAGTGTGGCTATACCCTTTGCTGGGACGAACTTAAGGGCCCCAGATCGGTGGAGGGCTTTCCAGAGGACTCCTTGGCTCGTACTTCTTTGTTGGCTCAGGGTCGGGACCCTTTCGACCTAATAGAGGAGGTCAAGCAAGAGTGCCGGGCTAACGGTATTCCCTTGCCGGAAAATACGGAAGAGGAAGATCCCGCGGCTGACCCAAACGAGACAGCTGATGAAGAAGCGACCTCTCAAGCTCCTCCTTCTTAGCTTTTCTCTGTATTTTACTTTTTGAAGAATTTTTGTAATCTTGGAACGGCTTTGTACTGGGCCCATTCTTTGAATAAATACCTTCTTTTTTCTTCTTTCACCGTCTTGAACCCGATACTTTTCCCGACTTTAACTCTAACTGCTTTATAGATATTATTTTCTTAAGTGTGCTGCGTTCCAAGCCCGCGGAATCAACTGTCCTTGCAAATCTTCCAAAACATAACTGCTAGTAGGTCGGGCTTCAATCACCTGGTAAAGCCCTTCCCAATTAGATACTAACTTGCCCTGATCTTGTGGTTTGCTGATAGCTCGGCTTCGTAAAACTAAGTCTCCTGTTACAAAGGCCCGATGTTTGACCCGAGCGTCATAGTGTTGCCGAACTAAATTTTTGTAATTTAGTTGGTGTACATAGGCAGTGTCCCGAGCTTCCTCCATCAAGTCCAAGCTAAGCTCAAAGTTTCTCTGATTCTGGTCCCTTTCGAAGTGCATGACTCGGGGCGCACCACTTTGTATTTCTGGAGGTATGACAGCGTTGACCCCAAAGGCTAGCTCGAAAGGGGTCTTCCCCGTAGCCGATTTAGGCGTAGTCCGATGGCATCATAGTACGTGAGGCAGCTGCTCTACCCAATTCTTACCCTTATCTTCTAATCTGGTTTTCAACCAGTGCAACAAAGTTCGGTTTGCGAGTTCCACTTGCCCATTTGCCGGAGGATGAGCTACAGATGCGAAACATTGGGTGATACCAAGCTTTGAACATAGGGCTGTGAATTCCTTGGATTCGAACTGGGTCCCATATCCGAGATGACCGAGTTGGGCACGCTAAACCGACAGATGACTTGTCTCCAAAGAAATCGAGCTACAGTTCGCCCGGTAATATTTGTCAATGCCTCAGCCTCCAACCATTTTGTGAAATAGTCTATAGCCACAACAAGATAATGACAAGAACCGATCTTAGGAAACGACCCCATAAGATCTATCCCCCATTCCGCGAAAGGCCATGGGTCAATTATCCCTGTAAAGCTGGATGCTGGTAACTTGTGAATTGTCGCATTGTATTGGCAACTGGGACAACGTTGAACATATTCGACTGCTTCCTGAAATAACCGAGGCCAATAAAACCCAGCCCCGATTACTTTCTTGGCTAAATTTCGAGCCCCAATGTGAGACCCACAGTCTCCTTGATGTACTTCCTTTAGCACGGCTTCTGCTTCTCTTGAACCCAAGCACTTTAGTAAAGGCATCAAGAAATCCTTTTTATACAGATCCTCCCCGATTATTTGATAATGTTCAGCCTTCCTTCGTATTCGTTGTGCTTCCTTTCGTGAATCCGGTAAAGTACCATTTTGTAGATACTGCCATAGAGGAAATCGCCAATCCTGACCTTCACTTATGGACAAGATTGCTGGCTCGGCTGTGCTCCTAGTCTGTACCTCTTCTACTAGAACGCTTTTAGTCAGATGAGAGAAAATCGAAGAAGCCAATTTGGACAAAGCATCTGCATTTGTTTTTTACTCCGTGGAACTCGCTCTATAGTCCATTTTGAAAAAATTTTCAGCTGCTATTGCACCAGTGCTAAATATTCCTCCATTTGCCGATCCTTAGCCTTATACTCCCCCAAAATTTGTTTGACTACAAGCTGGGAGTCTGAACAAATTTTTAGATTTCTGACTCCTAGTTTCCGAGCTAATTTTAGACCGGCTATCATGGCTTCGTACTCTGCTTCATTATTGGTGGCCGTAAAGCAGAATCGTAGAGCATAAGTGTGGACTTCCCCAACAGGGCTGGTGAGGATGATCCCCGCACCCGATCCGAACTGGCTGGAGGCACCATCTACGTAGTGTCCATGAATCATCGCCTTTTGCCACGGTTAAAAGAAGGTCGGTTTCTTGCGACAGGCCAGGCGTGCCTTCCTGGGTGTCTGATACTCCCTCAGCTATGAAATCTGCCAATACTTGCCCTTTGACTGCGGTGCGAGGTGCAAAGGTGATATCATACTCCCCCAATTCGATGGCCCATTTGGTGAGGCGACCAGAAACCCCTGCCTTTTGCAAGACGGCTTTGAGAGGTGCATCGGTATAGACGGTGACTCCGTGGGAGTTGAAATAAGGCCGGAGACGTCGTGTAGAGTGAACTAGAGCCAAGACTAATTTTTCCAGGCTAGAATAGTTTTTCTCTGCTGCCTGCAAAACTTTGCTAACAAAATAGATGGGTCTTTGAGCCCGGTTATCTTCTCGAAGCAAAACCGAGCTAATTACGGATTCAGTGGTAGCTATATACATGTATAATTGTTCTCCAGGAATTGGCATGGTTAAAGATGGCAAAGAAGCTAAATATGTTTTTAATTGTTCGAAAGCAGTTTGGCATTCCGAGGTCCACACAAATTTATCTGTTTTCTTTAAAATGCTAAAAAATGGTAAAGCTCATTCTGCCGACCGAGCTAAAAACCGATATAAGGCTGCTAGTCTACCCGTTAATTGTTGTACTTCACGAATTGATCTAGGTGGATGCATTTGCAGGACAGCTTCTACTTTCTTTGGATTAACCGAAATACCCCCTTCAGAAACCATGTAACCTAAGAACTTCCCGAAGTAGCCCCAAAAACACATTTTTTTGGATTTAGCCTTAATTTATATTGGACAAGAGTTTCAAGTGTTTCACGTAAATCAAGCAAATAGGCAGACTCATCCCTACTTTTAACAAGTAAATCATCAACATATGCTTCCATGTTCCGACCTCACTAGTTTTTAAAGATTTTATTTACTAAGCGTTGAAAGGTAGCTCCAGCATTTTTCAAACCGAAAGGCATAGTAATAAAGCAATAAGTACCTTTATCCGTGATGAAGGATGTTTTTTCCTCGTCTTCTTTAGCCATGAAGATCTGGTGATAGCTCTTGTAAGCATCCAAGAAATTGAGGAAGTGAAATCCAGCTATGGTGTCGACCAAAATATCGATCAAGGGTAGGGGGAACCAGTCTTTGGGGCAGGCTTTGTTTAGGTTGGTGAAGTCGATGCACATACGCCACGAACCATCGGGCTTGGGAACCAATACAGGGTTAGCTAGCCATTCAGGATAATTTACTTCTCGAATGATACATACCTCCAATAAAGCGTTGACTTCGATTTCTACGTATTTGCTGCGTTCTCCTCCAAGGTTGCGCTTTCGTTGACGAACCGGCCTATGACTGGCATCAATGGATAGCCTGTGTTCAATGATATTTCGAGAAATGCCAGGCATGTCTTCCGGCCCCCAAGCAAAAACTTCCGCAAATTCACGCAAAAGGTTAAGTAAATCATGTTGTAACTGAGGAGGTAAATCGGCCCCTATCTTTATTACCTTGTTTGGATCGGCAGTCAGGGGGACGATCTTCACCTCAGCCCCTGCTTCGATGGATCGCTCCGAGCTACCTGTCAGGTCGGCGATGTTAACGGGATGAGCAATACTTCCTGGAAGAGTAGGCGGCGAAGCTCGGAGCGCGGGGGTCGGAGTGGCTGCAGAGGCAACTTTTGATTTCCGATCCATAGGCACCTGTTCTCTTAGGGAAGCGTGTAACATTGCTTAGCCTGTATGACATCACAACGAAGAGTGGCCACCCCACCCATGGTGGGGAATTTTAAAAGCATATGCATGGTAGAAGCAATGGCCTGAAATTGATTTAGTCCAGGCCGACCTAGATATACATTATAAGGTGAGGGTTCATCAATGACCACGAAATCTATGGTTTCTGTACGTTTTAGCTGCCCAGCTATCAACGTGACCGGTATGCTTAACTGTCCTACAGGAATAACATGGTGGTTAACAAAGCCAATCAAGGGTGTACATACTGAATTTAAATGTGCCTTATGTAACTGACATCCTGCCAATGCTTTGGTAGTAATTATATTACTAGAGCTACCCGTGTCTAACAATGTCCTACGTACTTGATAATTAGAAATATAACAATCGATCACTAGTGGATCATCACAATTGTAAGGCAAGAAAAGATCACTGTCATCAAAAGTAATTACTGATGCCATGGCTTCCGTTTTACGCTTACCTAAAATGTTGTTTCTTTGCCGATATACCTGTTTTCTCTGGCGATTAGAGTCGCCCTGGGTCGGTCCTCCAGCTATGGTATTCACGACCCCAGCTATGGTCAGGTCGGCTCCAGTTCCAGTGTTTGGGGCTCGGGGGTCGGGTTTGGAATATTCTCGGGCAAAGTGACCGGGCTCTCCACACCGATAACATCCGGTAGGTCGCTCCCGGGTTGCCGAAGCCTCGGGTTTAGGCAAAGGAGCCATTGTGTATATTGGGGCAGTTTCCCAGCTTGAATAAGCTTTGCAGCCAAATCTCGACAATCATTAGTATTGTGACCAATGTGCCTATGATAGTTACAATACCTACCAGGATTGAGCCGATCTGAGGGACCCGTCATAGGGCGGGCCGGAGGTAGCAACACTTGATGCTGAATGGCCGCATATATGTCAGCTCGTGGCACGGAAAAGGGCTCAATCACCTACACAGCATTAACACTTACCCTAGCCTTGAGCGTAACCCGTTAATAAACGATCCCATCATAATCCTATCATCTTTTTCATGGCATTGTCTAGATTCTACGTAAAATCGATCTATGTAGGCCTGCAACTCCTCTCCTACCCTTTGAGTTATATTCATTAAGTGTGAAATAGGTTTGGATAGTATCTTGTTACCCATAAAATTAGCTAAAAACAAATCACCGAATTGATCTAATGAATTAATGGAGTTTCGAGGCAGAGTACAATACCAATTTATAGCTTGACCTTTAAAGGTCAAATGGAAGGTCATGCAGCGGTTGGCATCAGACAAGTTGGCAGCATCCATGACACTCATGCACTGCATCTAATGAGTCGTGGGGTCGGTAGTTCCGTCGTACTTATCAACCTTACCTAAACCTTTGTAACCCGGGGGGAATTGTGCTGTTTGGATTTCTCAACCCAAATGGGTGAGACACCCGAGAAGTGGGCCCAGCTCGTCCCAACTGCGCATATCCGGATCCAAGGAGGACTGTTTGATCGGGCTGGGCGTATCCGGTTTGACTTAGGGGGTATCCACCCATTCCGGGATAAGCAGGTAGTGGTCCTCCAGTTGCGAAGTTCCCTGCGCTGGGCCAGGGGTAATAGCTCGGGTTAAGTAAGGGAGAGTACCCTGTGGGGGGCTGCATGGCTCGGCTGGTGCCTATACCGTAATGTTGAAACTGAGCTAGGTTTGACGGAGCTAAGTATCCGGGATATACTAATTGGTTTACTTCAGGACCAAGGTGGCTAAATTGGTTTAATGGTTGAACTAGGCCGGGCTGACCTATTTGACTCGTCTGTGGGCCCAGACCAGGCTGACCTAACTGATTCACCTGCTGTCCTAACATAGGAAAAGGCAGACCTGACATAAAAGGGTAATTATTGAGCTGAGCGGTAGGAACCATGAAAGGAGCTGGAAAGGTAGGGGTGACCTGGGTATGGGCTAAGGTGGTGTAAACAGGAGGTGCAGTAGAAAGGGTAGGGAGACCAGCTACGTAATTAGACCCTGAAAAAAGATGAGCTCCCCCAGAGTGGGGAGGGCATCCCGAAACAGCGATAGACTGGGGGGGAAGACTAGAAATCAAAGCAACGGAGGGATCGGCCATGGGATTGAACAGAGCTCCTGGTGGGGGAACAGTGGGGACAACTTGCGAACTAAAGGGATGTTCTATGCTAACTACATCTGGGGTAGTGGTTGCAATACTTGAGACTGGGAGTTCTAAATTGGGAGTAGAGGTAACCGGAATGCTATGGTTCATCAGATGAAATAATTGCGGAAACAAACGGTAAAACTTCTCTCTTTCTGCTTGTTCTTGCTGGGGGGTGAGAGGCTCAACAGTGGTGGCGGTAGTTGGTGGAGCGTTGGGGGTGGTAGAAACTACGGTGACGGTCGGAACTATAGCGGTTGTAACGACGGGATCAGCGGTGGTGTTAGAAGAAGAAGCACCCACTCCAGAACAATCTTGAGCTTGCGTCATGGTTTCAACAAATTTCTTTAAAAGTGGAGATAATTTGATGAAATAATTTGATCAAACGCTCCCCACAGACGGCGCCAGTTGATGTAACGCAAAAATGTTCGTCTAGTGGTGCTTCTTGCAGCCCAAGGAATTCCTTCGAATAGCACGGCCCAAATTGATGCATGACTTCACGGCGAAGGGAGATAACCGGACTGGGAACCGAGCTGGGTAGCTCGGATCAGCAAGAATGATGAAGAGAATTGTGATTGAAGGCTGTTCCGGCAACAACTGTAATAAAACCAAGAGAAGAGGGGGGCTTTCCCCCCTGTATAGGCTCCGACGGTCAAGTTAGAGAGGTAGAAGAAGATGAATAGTATTGACAAAGAGCTCAAAATGGTAAATGTTGCGTACTTTACTAAGTCTGAAGACTTAGTATATATACCTACAGACTGAGATATGTCCGTTGAACCTTCATGATTGACATGCTCACCTGCTCCCCTCTGTTTAGCGTGGCGTGTACGTTTTGTACTGTTTTGACCGAATTTCATGGACTTCTTCCTCCTTGAAGATCTGGGAGATCTCTGCATAGATTTCAAAATACATACCTAACCTTATGATGATCTTTACCTACTGTGTCAGTGAAATAACTTAATCCGACCTAACTGTCTTAGCTCGGTTAGGCCGATTGTCATGATAGAGATGAGGGAAACTGACAAGGCATACCGGAGTCCTGGTCCGACCTAAACCTTTGGATGATGTACTATCTAGCTCGGTTTTAAAGATCTATCCGACCTAAGCCTTTGACTAAGATACTACTTGGCTCGGTTTTAAGGGTCTATCCGACCTAAGCAGGATTCTGAACTCCTCAGGCATCTTTTTATCTTAACTGTTTACCTTTGCTTTAGTCCATTGGGCCAGGCCCAATGGAAGTTCAATTTTATGTACACCAACCATCTTAGTGCTAATTAAAGATGATATTTCTGGATATTCGAGGTATCTTTGTTGCTTTAATTACATAGTTGCGTGTAGATAGATGTGCATTCTACTGCAAATTTTACCTAGTGATACCAAGGCAGGCACCTGCCAAAGTTTCTGTCCTAGAAAATTAGCAAGTCTGAATGGAACTAACTGCCAGCAAAGGTCATATAATGAATAATGAAGTGCCCATAAATACTCAGATTTCTTGGGTTTTCCCTTTCTCGATTGATTTGCTCCCTCCATTTTCGAACAAAGAAACCAAATCTTAAGTACAACTCGCCAATGAATCCAATTCATTTTGCTTTAAGGTATTGTTCGCAGGAAACTCTTCCGGTTTCCCCTACCCTTTAGGTCTAGTGAGCAAATGAATCTGCTGTGACATCCTGTGAGGAAACAAATCAGAAGGTATAGTTATGGCCGAGCTTGGATTCTGTTTTCCTATTTGATGTCTTACTTCCTGTTCAGCTCATCCGCTTGACTTCAGTTTTGGTGCATTAATTGCTGGCTGGTCCTGTTCTCTTTCTGTGGCAAAACCTGATTTGAACCTTAAAGAACTTTTAATACCTAAACACTAGGACGGGAAGGGAAGGCAGATGTATGGTCTTTACTTCTAAGTTGGAAGCTCATGTTCCTGTTTTCCTCATATAGTGGACTACCTATACAAGCAGGGCTTCAAAACAAAAATGGAATTTTAAGGTCTGCTCAGATCATACAGGACATGAGTTTGAGCCTTATCCATAATAACTAAACTTCCTAAACCTGTAACTTCATGTTCTCCAAGATCTACCAATTCTTGCTTATGACTTCATGCCCTTGTTTCTGCCTAGATTCTTCATCAGATAAACAAGTGTTCAGACAACTAATGCTAAAATAAATCACTCTTATTGCATTAATGATACCTTTTCCATTCCAAATTGCCTAATGGACAGGTACAGATTAGGCCATTAAGTTCTAGCCAGAAGTCATAAATAGGGTCAGCTTTAAAAGTTTAAGCATTTTAGGAAACTTGAAATTTTACAATTTCAAAGGCTCAGCTGTCCAAATGTGAATATCGAACTGAAGTTAAGGTCTAACTACGCCAACCTAAAGGCTGAATAGCAGTGGACTGGCATTTATTGAAAAAGCATCCAGTACCCTAAGATGTAGGAATGCACAAATTTACCTGATAACACAGCAAATTCATATTTACCTTAAATGACTCTTTGCACTGCAAAGTTTTAGCCAGAAACAACGGAAAACCAAAAGACAAGAAACTTTCGGTTGTCTCTCTTTCAGATAAAATGATCATTAGCTCTTGAATATGGTGCTGTAAAGGTCCCTCAATAACCTATGAGATCAAAATTCGGACAAATGCCAACATCAAAGGTATATATAACCAGAACAAGAATTATTAAGAAGCCAGAGAAGCAGGTGTGTTTACAAATGCCTATAGGCAAACAATGTGATGTTCCAGAACACCTTTAAGCATACACTAAAGTAATTGGTCTAAACTGCCTTCATAGCCAAAATCATGAAAAACTACCTCTTTGGATTTTGTACTCTATGGCCACATAAATGGCTTGCAGCAAAACATTACCTAAGTTAGAGAAAAATTGGTTTCTATGTATCGAGAACTAAATAATCCTATTATCCTGCTTCTTTTATGGACGAACTCATATGAAATTATGAGTAGGGTATTCGTACTCATGTCCATTGTAATCATAGTATAGCCTCTCCCCAGCAGCAATATCGCGAGTGGCGACAAAAAGGGCACGACATTCACCATTTACGTCATACCTCACACATTTCAGATTCTGCTTCTTCTTACTCTCCCTGCACAAATTTGAATCTAGATTGTTGTGCTGAACAAAGATAACAAAGGCTACTGATAGCAAGATAATACAAAGAAAAAGCATGAAAAGATAAGCGGCTGGTAAGGTGAGAAGGACCACAGGCTTACGGCGAATGGTTGTTTATGCCACTTATAAAGCGAGCTATGTTTCCACGCTTATCAGGGCAGATAACTAGACTCTTAGATGGGTTTTTTGTGGAAAGAAGCGTCATTATGCTATCACAGTCGTCATGTTCCCGCTTCTTCAGATAATCGACATCTCCAGTATACTCTGCTATGAGTGTCATGTCCTTTATTGAGCCATCAGCCTCAACAGTATAGCTGTAATGATTCAAGAAGAACACATACCATGCAAATTATATCAATGGTGACCAAGGCATTACGACAATTTATTGGGAAAAGACATACCCTTCATATGAATCATAGACCACCATAAGTGGAGGACATAAGCCGCTTTTACCCATAGCATTACAGCACTCCAGTGTTTCCAAGTCTTCTTTTGAAAGAACCTGATAAGAGATATAGGGTGGGAGCAAATTTTAGAAATATAAAAATCAATAAATTCATTACTGTAACTTAAACGTTCAATCAAATCATAAGACAACAGAAGCTGAAGGTCAAACCTGCATGCCACCATTTTCAAACTTGGCCTTATTGGCTGATCTAGGAGCCATGCCAGGCATGTAATTAAGTTCAGAACTGAATTCTATATTCATTGCAATCAAAGCAGAAGCAAGAGATGACATTTGCCTTAGCCTTCGAGAGGGATCTTCAAATGGTATATAGGGCAACAGTCTCCTCCTCTTCTTGTGGAATGCCAAGCTACCAGAACGCCTCCGCCGCTTTCTCATCTCTATAATAAAGAAGAGTCGGAGAAGATGGAAAAGAGAATGAGGATGACTAACAATATAAGGATATAAATGGGTAGCAAAAACAAATATGGTATATAGTTTAGTTTGGAAAGTACATAATGAAAGTTAACTGAAATTATCTTCCTTGTTTCAGATGATAACAGCATAACCGAATCCTAGTGAATTTCCAAAAGACCAAAAAGCTAAGATCCATCCATGCTATGCTGATGATTAGCATCAGAAGTTCCTAGATGAAGTAAAACAAAATTGTAAAATAATCAAGCACGTACACAGATTTCTATAGCTTGAGAATACTGTGGTTCATTAACTCAACAAGACGTGCAGAAAGAACAGGTCTTCAGAAGCAGTGTTAGTAAACAAACACAAGTTCAGGGTTCGTCAGCAAATCAAAATATTTAGATTCAATAGTCTAAAAACTTAGCCTAGCGTCTAGGGTAATCCGGCTAATCAAGAATCTGAAATGAAGTAGAAAATGACAGGGTTAAATATTTTACATTCAAGAGTAATCAATATAAACATCAGACAAAAAATATCCCCATATTTGTAATCATTAATTAGAGCAGAATTTCATCCCTAATTCCCCTCTCAAAGAAATGCATTCTTTTCTTTCACTTATCAAAGAAACACCAGGTTACAAAGTTCCTCAGGCTCAGTATTAGGAACTATAGTAATACAGCAGGTCTTTTGGAAGTAACTTTAGATGAATCAGAGAAGAATGGACGGGCCAAATGTCCAATCTTGCCAGTTTTTTCCACAAAAACCTCAATGATCAACAACTTTAGATAAATCAAGATGCTTCCATTTGGTAGACTTCTGCAGCAACCATAAGGTTGCTGAATTCTGTTTTACACTTATTAGATTGATAAATGGTAACTGCCTGATAATGTAGCATAACATTTCTTAAATGAGACCTTTACATGCTCTCACAAGATAATGTTTCTCCATTTCATTGTCCAAAATATTATAACCATTCAAACAACTATGAACTTCTAGCTCTTTAGAACGAGGACAGTTCAACGGTTCCACTCAGATGGCTAGGAAATTTGGCATTTTTACATATTTCACCACACAGCCATTTCATTATGCTCGTATAAGTAACTGGATTAACGCATGTCACCGAACAGCATTAACAGCACCTATCACAGTGACAAAATTCAACATCACCCACATAATATTGTCATGCGATAATGTGATCATACTAGTGATAGTGATAAAGAGTTTTTTTTTACTCTTAACACATTTGATTATATATGGTGTACTTTTTAATGAATGCTCCAACAACAGAATGAAGTTTTTTGACAAAATATACATCCCAAAAGTCCAGATTATACCCTACAGTCAGCTACTGAGGTTCCCCCTGGCCTGGATGTTGGAAAATCTCTTAATGCGACATAGACTAATACTACTTTGAAACCCTGGAATTCCTTGAGCTATTGTCGCAGTCCAACACTTGCCCAATTACCTGAATCCCTTACTGGTCTTAGGATTCAATATATTCATGTAGTGCATGAACTAGGTATTAAATAACTCAAGAAAGAAACAGCCTTTAAAACATTTTCCACTCGCATGGTGTGCAGACAAGTGCTGCAAACAGATTTTGGACAAGAAACACAGAAGATTTGGTACTACAAGAAGCATAAATATATTAAGACTCATAATTCATCCATCTGCGAGAAAAGATTTCCTACATGTTCTTCAGCAGCCCTTTTAAACACCACTTTCAAAAAGAAGCAGCGATAGCTATCACTCTTTTCCAAAATGAAGAAAATGACTGAAAATCCAAATTGAACTTCAAAAATTGGAACACAAAGAAACAGATGCCATTTTACAAATTCGCACCAGAGCCGTTTATTGAGGTGATAACAGTTAAAAAAAGAAAAATTAAAACCAGAAGTTATGGTCCATTATACTCCCTAAGTTTCCTGCTTTTATGTACAAAAGGAGCTTATTCACTCAACATTTTAGCAGCATGAAAGTGCCGTCTAAAATGATCAGAGAAAGCATAAAAGTAGCATATTGTGGAATCACATTTCTCACTGCTTGAACCACTGTAATGTATGCACACAAACAGACACAGCATGAGGTATAGAAATGATCAACTTTACCTAGAGCTGAAGCAAGTAACTCCATTGGTTCGATTAGTTCGGTACATTTCTGAAGCCCGAAGAAGTCTATTATCTTCGTCTGTGTAAGAGCTATACCTCCAAAAGAAGAAAAGCAGCCAAAGGAAGAAAAAGAAACAAAAAGTCAACATTTTTTTCCATATTTCCATAAAATTAGAAATTTTAACTGCCCCCAAAGAAACACACGCACACACACACACACAAAATACATTCACTCATTCTGACACAATACACATTTTTAAAAAGGATTTGTATCTGCTTCTTTTTGGGCTGATGCGTACCCCAGAAAAACAAAACCAAAAACAGTTACACACTATAGACGCATTCATTCACACACATTCTGTACTGTGAAATTAAGGTTGTCTTTTGTGGGGTTTTCTAATTGAATTAAAGGGTTTATCATACTTTTAAGTTCAAGCCCAGGCGGAAGGCGATCAGAACATTTAGGGCAACACCAAATCCCTGTGGGGATACGAACCACAACGGGCCTAAGGCACTTCATGTGAAATCCTCTGTCACATTTGTCACAAAGCAGAATCTCTTCCGCACTCTGCCCTGAACCGCATTCCTGACAAACCAATTGGCTATAGTACTGATCATCTTCCACCTCCCCCCCATCCTTTCCCCTCCCACCACAATCATCATCATCATCATCATCATCATCATCATCCGAAACGAAACGTTCCACTCTTTTACTCTTCCTCATTATCTCCTTCAAAGACCTATACTTCCTCACCCGCCGTCGCCGCCGGGCGGAGACCAGCTGATCGTCGCCGCAGTCTTCTGAGGAGAGGTCATCGGCCGGGGAGCTCCTGTCGGATGCGGTGGCGGTGGTCGGCGCCATTTTTGCGGGCTGCCGTTGGAATTAAAATGTTTGTTCGAGGTTAATTTCGGAATAAAAACAAGAAAGAAAACAGTGAGTGAGCTCGGAAATTAAATTGATTTTCGGGTGACTGAGACGAGAGGAGGAATATAAGGGGAGGAAGGAAGGAAAGTGAGTTCGGTGGGGACCGTTGCCGATGACGTGGCAGTGCTAACGTGCACCGCTTGTGATTGCCAAGCGTGGGAAAAATGAAGGAAGGGAGGTTTGCAGTGAGCCATTCCGGAAATTCAGGTAATCAGTTTCGCTTCGCGTTTGGGATTATATAACCTTTGTTTGCCTCTTTTTTCCCTTGGATTTTTTTGTTTCTTTCTCCATTTATATACGCACGTAATATTCATTTTACCCGAAAAAACAAGAGACAAAAATACCAGAGATGGATATGAGTCATGAGGTTGCACATGAAATGAAACTATGGGCTTGGTTGAGTCGAGAGCGATCACTCCTTCTTACATTGATTTTGTTTAGAAAATATTACTCATGCTTAAAGGGTGCGTTTGGCGTACGAGAATTAGAATGAGAACAAAGAATATCTTATGGCGGAGAATAAATGAATCATTCATTAAAGGATTAGATTTTTAAGTATTTACCAAACACAAGAATTTCAATTACAGAAATCACTTATACATTCTCATGCACTAAACGCACTCAAATAGTACACTTTAAAAAAATGTATAACTATTACGAGTTACAAGATATAGAACATTTCTATACGTCAACATTGTAGGTATATAACTCAATGCTTTGAAGAAAAAGAGAAAAAGGCAACATACCTTGTAAGGAAAATATTAACCTGAAAATGATTGGTAATTAACTAATAAGTCAAACCTTTTAAGAAATAACTAACTAATAAATACAACCTATTAGCAAATAACTAACTAACAAACTAATCATTTTAAAAATAAAGTGACTTTCAAAAACGAAATCAACTAAATAACTAAGCAGCCAAATGAAGTAAGTAAATCTGATTCTCTCTGCCATCAAGATTAATAACACGCCACTTGTACTCCATGCGCCATTTAGTTTGGGCATCTTGCAACAAGTATCCAGGACTAGGGCTGCTCAACTGATCCGCGGGTCGGGTCGGATCGAGCTGATCCGATCCGATCCGATCCGAAATTTCGGATCGGATCGGATCGGATCAGCTCGATCAATTCGGGTCTCGGTTATCGGATCAGATCGGGTCGGATCAGTTTATGATCCGATTTTTTTTTTTTTTAAACTCTAAAACAGGAAAAAGCCCTAATTCACCTTCCGTGCTCAGTCGCGTATACCCAGTCACTGCGCCTCCTTCATCTATTCCGGTGCTGCGCGGCTGCGGCGACCCCTCCATCTCCGTCTCCGGCTGCGAAACTGAGCGGAAGAACTTCATTTGTAAACTAAATTCAAATTGGAGCCAAAAAATTTGCGTTTCAATCTCATTGCAGTCACCTTCAGGAGTTCCTTGTTCCTCTTTGTTCTTTGTTTGAGTTTTGAAGCTTTCAGCCAAGTTAAAAAGTTGCAGGTTCGGGAGTTGTGAAGGGGTTTTCTATGACAGAGTTCGATTAATTTCGGTAAGTTTTGTTTTTTGTTTTTTTTTTGCTCTGTTTGTTTTTATTTCTTTCCTAGAAAGTTAATGTTTATGCTTCAAGCAAGTTGGGAGAAAAAAAATTACGATTTCTTTGAATGCCATTACAGATTTTGTGGGTTTGATTGCTATCCCTGTTTTTGTTTATTTTTGGGCTGTGGGTTTATAATTTGAAGGTTGAATTGCTTTCTTTATGTCATGCTGTGTGACGAATTGGATTATTCGTGCATTTTCCCTTTAATCTTGTCCCTCTTTTCCTGTTATGTTTCTTTTGTTTGGGTTTTGGGCTGTTAATCTGTAAATAAATTGTTAGTAATAATTTTGCTGAGCAACTGAAAATTCAGAGGATTGGTTTTCAAGATTTATGGTTAAATTATCTTGAATCTGCATAATCTTTGTTTTTTTTGCATTGTTTTCTTAGGTTATGCTACTTTTTCCATGAATCGTATACTTTGGCTAGTAATCGTATAATTTTGAACCCATTACATACAGTAAATCAGCTTACAGTACCATGGCTTCGAACCCGAATGTTTGGTGCCATGGTGAAGTGTGATTTGTATGAGTGAAAAAAAGAGATTGATTCTATGCTCTCTCTTGAAGGATAGTGATGTCCCTGTTAGTTTGCTGAAGATACAGATTGGCCTTGTTCGTAAAGCATCTCAACATCCATCAGCAGACAGGTAAAACATCCTGTTAATGTTGGAACATGTCCTGCAAATGCAGATGCATTGAACATTTTTTCTCCAACTCATCCTTTGGTGCAGCTTACTGGTTGAGGAAATAGATATTGGAGAGAGTAAAAATCGACAGGTGGTCAGTGGTCTGGCAAAACATATTAGTCCTGAGCAATTGACGGTATCAATCATGTGTGCATCTGTGTTTGTTGATATTAGCTGGAGTTTTCATATAGAATTCTTAAATTGCATAAGCTTTTGTTGCTGTTTGTTGTATTTTGCAGAATCGTTATGTTGTATTGATAACAAATGTGAAACCTTCAAAGCTGCGAGATGTCGTTTCAGAGGGGCTGGTACATTTTTATCCTATTTTTCTCTACATCTTGGCTCATGTTGCTCCTTTGCTATATATTTGGCCTTGGGCATTTTATACTCTCTCTGATCTGGCTAGATTGACACTTACCAATATATTCCTGCAGTTTAACTAGAAATTCTGTTTAGAAATTAAGGAAAGGCAGTGGTTTATTATATTCCAGAAAAAGAATGCTAAGTGCCTGCACATATAAATCATTTTGTTTTAATTCATCCTATTAGATGTGAAGAAAAGCTGGATGCTTGTTCATGGGGCTGAACTTCTAACCATGTTCTGGATTCTGAATTTCATCCTTCATCATACACTAGCTTCCTTGTGTTTCTTATGCAACTTATTGTTTTCCAGGTATTATGTGCTTCCAATCAGGATCATTCAGTCGTGGAGCCACTCATAGTTCCTGAGGGGACAAAAATATTAGCTTTTTTGCATTTTAGTATTACCAGATCTAATTTGCATAAGCCATTGATACTTTTTTTTTTTAATACTAAAAAGTATGTGCTTTGAGGTCAGATTGAAACTTGATTTTTGTTGAGGAGACTGGCTTAGTTGTAGCCTTCTTTCCAGTAAGTTATTCTTTCTCTGGAGTGATTTTTATGGCCATTGAATTAATCGTTTTGGAGTTTTAGCTTCTGATTCCAGCATTTTGTTTTCAAATGGGACGATGTTATGGTTTGTTTTGATATGGGTAGTTGCAGAATTTCTGCTCAGTTCAAATGGAGCTTATTTAAGGAAATTAAAGATGTAGTTTTGATTTCCTTGGTGACGTAATGGAGGGATTTTATTGATGGGGTTGTTTCTATCTGGTTTTAATCTTTGCTTTTACAAAAAGAATGGATTTTTATGTCTTCTATGTCTATTGAACTGGAATGATGAGTAGAAAGGGACAGAAATGCTTGAGCCCTTTTCTGCTCTCAAGGGATTTTCTTTCTTTCTGGCTTTTGGTTCATCTTTTTGTGTTCATTTGATGTTCTATGTTGTCTAATCCTGGTTTGAGTCATCTGAAGTCAAGATATTTTGGAAAATAATTGTGGTTTTGCAATTTGAATGATGTCCTGAACGGAAAATAAGTGTAAGTTTGGTTGTATGATGTCTTGTATGATGTCTTGAACGGAAAAAAATAACCGATCCGTTCAGATCGGGTCCGACCCGAAGGAAACATTATTTGATCTCCACATCTTGAACAAAAAAGAAGTATATCAAGAGAATAAGAAATTATGAGGAATCTTTATACTTATTTCTATCTTACATACATCTCATTACCTCTTGCACACACACCCCAAATTAAATGGATGTGCCTTTATGGTTTTGCCCATCTAGAATTGCAAAGTAAGGATTTCATTCAACGTATTCTTTTGGGCTTAATTTATTTAAACTTTCATAAAATTTGGCTTATAAACATTTTCTTGGCCGAACCATTGCTTCTATATTCTAAACCCTTTGCCCTAGATGTTGACATGGTAAATTAAGTCGTCTTTGACTATTATGTTGATTATGGAGTTGACAATAGATTTTCACTTTGTTTTCACTCCATGTGGCAGTAAGGACAGAAAGTGAAGGTTGAAGAAGGTGGTTTTGGGACCGTGGGGTGAAAGTTGAGGTGAAAAAAGGTGGTTGTTAGTTGAGAGGGATTTTAATTAATTGTAACCCTTGACAAATATAAAGGGTGTGTTACTTATTATTACAAATAAAATATATTTTATTCCATATATAATTTTGTTAAGACATTCTCATTAAATTCAATATATGTGTAATGGTTGGAGTGGTTTAATGTGTGAAGTTACAATAATATAAACAATAAATAAATAAAGGAAAGACATAATAGGTATTAAAGATAATTTATATTAGTATTTTTTATTTTTTTATTTTAAGGATAAGATATGAATGACAATATAAAAAGAAGGGTAAAAAAAATTTTTTTCCTTCTTGATTGACTTCTAGTTAAGAGGTTAAGTATCCAGTATCTAAGAGTTCGGCGTAATGGTACATCCAAGAGATTTAAAGCCTTTGACTTTAGGCGACCAAGGTTCAAAACTTGCCAGTTGCAAGGATCGAACATTTGAAGAAATAACTAACAATTAAATCAAACCTTTTAGTAAATAGCTAACTAACAAAATAATCATTTTAGGAAATAAAGTGACTTTTATAAACGAAATCAAATGAATAACTAACTAGCCAACCAAATGGAGTAAGTAAATTAACTAGCTTCTCTCTACAATCAAGATTTAATCACACACCACTTGTACTCCATGCTCCAGTCATACATTGCATCTTGCAGCAAGTGTCCAGTACACGTTTTTTCAGGAGTTGTAAAATATCACCATATACCACCACTCTTGATCTAACATGCCAACTTCAAGAAGTAAGGCAATAATTTTCAAGAATTGTTCAAGAACGTTCATGAATCTCTCAGAAAATTCAAGAATTTTTATAATTTTTAAAAACTTATTTCTACTCATCAAAAAAATGATAAATTAAATAACCTCTCATCTTACCTCATGCACACACCCCAAATTAAATGGATGCGCCTTTATGGTTTTGTCCATCTAGAATTGCAAAGTAAGGATTTCATTCAACATATTCTTTTGGGTTTAATTCATTTAGACTTTCATAAAATCTGGCTTATAAACATTTTCTTGGCTGAACATTGCTTCTATATGTTGGATCAAAGTTTATACTACTGAGTTTTATAAGAGCCAATTTATTTACTTTGACCACTTTTGAATAGAACTTTAACCCATTTGACCTAGATGTTGACATGGTAAATTAAGTCGCCTTTGACTATTATGTTGATTTAGGAGTTGACTATGGATTTTCACTTCATTTTCATGAAGGGCAGAAAGTGAAGGTTGAAGAAGGTGGTTTTGGGGCTATGGGGTGAAACTTCAGGTGAAAGAAGGTAGTTTGTAGTTGAGAGGTTTTTAATTAATTGTAACCCTTGACAAATATAAAGGGTGTGTTAGTTTATTATTACAAATAAAATATATTTTAGTTCATATATAATTTTGTTAAGACATTCTCATTAAATTCAATATATGACTAATGGCTGGAGTAGTTTAATGGGTGAAGTTACAAGAATATAAACAATAAATAAATAAAAGACATAATAGGTATTAAAGATAATTTATATAAGTACTTTTTATTTTATTTTATTTTTGTAAGGATAAGATATGAATGACAATTTAAAGAGAAGGGTAAAAAAGATTTAATTTTTTTTTTCCTTGATTGACTTCTAAATAAGAGGTTAATTATTCAGTACCATGAGTTTGGCGCAATGGTACATCCAAAAGATTTAAAACATTTGGCTTTTTCGAGACCTAACAGTTTCCAGGGGTTGAATATTTGAATAAATAACTAACAAGTAAATCAAACCTTTTAGCAAATAATTAACTAACTAACTAATCATTTTAGGGAATAAAGTGATTTTAAAAATGAAATCAACTAAATAAGTAACTAGCCAACCAAATAGAGTAGGTAAATTAACTAGCTTCTCTCTACAATCAAGATTTAATCACACACCACTTGTACTCCATGCGCTATTCAAATTTGACATCTTACAACAAGTGTCCAGTACACGTTTTTCATGAGTTGCAAAATATCTCCATACACCACTCTTGATCTCTCACATGCCAACTTCAAGAAGTAAGCCAATAATTTTCAATAATTTTTCAGGAATGTTTATGAATCTCTCAGGAAATTATCAAGAATCTTTATAAATTTTAAAAACTTATTTCTAATCATTAAGAAAATGACAAATTAAATAACATCTAATCTTACCTCTTGCACACACCCCAAATTAAATGGATGCGCCTTTATGATTTTGCCCATCTAGAATTGTTAAGTAAGGATTCCATTCAACATATTCTCTTTGGCTCAATTCATTGAAACTTTCATAAAATTCGGCATATTAAGATTTTCTCGGTCGAACCATTGCTTCTATATATTGGCTCAAAGTTTTTACCATTGAGTTTTATAAGAGCCAATCTGTTTACTTTGACCCCTTTTGGTTAGCACCTTAACCCTTTTAACCTACCTTTAACCTAGATATTGACATGGTAGATTGAGTCGCCATTGGCTATTATGTCAATTTAGGAGTTGACTATGGATTTTCACTACTTTATGTGGCAGTGAGGGCAGGAAGTGAAGGTTGAAGAAGGCGGTTTTTGGGGCCGTGGTAGTAAAACTTTAGGTGAAAGAAGGTGGTTTATAGTTTGGAGGATTTTAATTAATTGTAACTCTTGACAAATATAAGGTTTACAATTATAGCTTCCATAACTGTTTGTTTCTTCTTCTTTTTTCTTTGGGGTGTGTTAGTTTATTACTACAAATAAAATATATTTTAGCCCACCTATAATGTTGTTAAGACATTCTCAGTATATGAGTAAAGGCTGTAGTGGTTTAATCTGTGAAGTTACAAATAAATAAATAAAGGACATACATAATAGGTATAAAAGATAATTATATAAGTACTATTTATTATTATTTTTTTTTAAGGATAAGATATGAATGCCAATACAGAGAAGGGTAAAAATATTTTATTTTTTATTTTTTACTTTTTCCTTGACTTCTAGTTAAGAGGTTAAGTATCCAATAAGGTTTGGCACAATTGTTCATCCAAGATATTTAAAGCCTTTGGCTTTAGGAGACCAGGGTTCGATCCCTGGCAAGTACCAGGTGCAGTGGCACCATTTTCATGCAGATACAAGCGGCAGCTGCAAGCAGGTGGTCATCCCGGAATCAACAATTGCCCTCTCCAGTGACCCCTCAATTGTTGTTCTGTCGGGAGTCTCACCCCATGTTGTGTGTGGCATATTAATCGAGGTTAGACGAATTCCAGCATCTTTCCTTCAAAAAAAAAAAAAAAAAAAGTTGTTAAGTATCAATTTTACAATGAAGTATAAAAAGGAAAACACTAATAACATATAGAAGTTCAATGTAACTAAGCCTAAATTGATAGATGAATGATTGACTTTTACAATACAAAACTATAGAGGGTGATTATGATTAAAATAATACGAATTTTATACTTCAAAAAACAAAGTAATTGAGGTTGGAAATGTAATATATATATATATATATATATATATACACACACACACACATACATACACATACATATATTTCAAATAGGGTTCAAGAGTTTTTCAAATGATCAAATTCATATAGAACTTTTGATACCGAATAGGTTTCAAAATGGTTTTCGTAAGTTTCAAAAACTTGGTTGTTTCGATATCGATTACAGAGTTGAAAGTATCTTGAAAACTACAAAAAAAAAAAAAATTAAGAAACTTTGTCGAACCAATTCCGATCAGTTTCAATAACGAAAGGTTGTCGATATTGTATAAAAAATCACCACGACAACAATTTTTTTCATGAAAAACAGTTTACGTAAAATCACAAAATCTTTCCCAAAACGTGTATGCTTGTGAATCATGTGTAAAGAAAAAGTGGTAAAACACCAAATCATACAACTTTCTAGGTTTTAGAACACCTAAAACAATAATCAATGTTTTCTGGAAAAATCAAATGAAGGTTCCCTATATATTTTAATGCGATATATTTCGATACACAAAGGTTTTCTTAAAATCTTATATTTTAATCTTTAACAGGAAAACAATATGTGGAAAGTCATTAACATAGGCATCAAAGGTTCCTAAAATTCGTACATCATGCGAAGAACATCTACTCGAAATCAATGAAAAACGATAATCAGGTTCATGCACATAATCATTCATGTTGATGTTAAAAAGGATGATAAAGTATGCTAAGAATAATCATTTCCTCTAAAACATCATAAAGAAATTGCTGAAACTCGAGAACTGAAGGACCAACTGGAAGTTTCTCGCAAATGATTTGTTACATCAAATTGAGTGTACAAAATTTGGAAATGGCAAAAGATTGTTAATGGTAAGAAAGCGATGGTTCTATACACCTGGCTAGGGTTAGGGTTACGTAGAATCAATTCAAGGATCAGATAGGATCAGGTGAATTCAAATGAAAATCAAATCCTCATACCAAAAAAAAGTTTGGGTCAATCCAAACTCTACTATGTGATTTCTGGAAAATCACATAATTTAGCCCTTTTCGGTTCCAAATGTTACTCAAGAGTCAGGCTTCAGCTTTCCAGACACGACACTATTTGAGACCTACTTTCGGTATTAAAATAGTGTCAAACGATTCAAGTCTTCCGCATCTATAAATTTAAGTATAACCCGTGATCTTTTGTGTGATCTTTTCATTACACATATCAACATCAAATTCAAGAAGAAGGAGATTTCATGTAACATTTAATTAAGGGTGAATTGAAATTTTAGTTATCTTACTTTGCAAATGTTTATGTTTTAGTCACCATACTTTTTTAATTATGTTTTTAGTCACCATACTTTCATTTTTCCACTTTTTTAGTCACTCTGTTAAAGTGCATCATTAAACCCACTAACGGACCAATTTTGTTAGGGGCAATTTCATTATCACGTCTATATTTTTTTTTTACTCTTTATCGCTAAAAGACAAAAGAAAAAAAAACAAAAAAAACACACTCGCATAACTCTCTCTCCTCCTAATTTTTCAGTTGGTCCCCCTCCTCTCTCCCTCTCTCCATTTTCGATCAAAACCTCCTCTCTCCACCCTTCTTTTCAAAGCCTTCTAGATCGAAGGTTCACTAGTGCCAAATTATTCTTCCTTTTTCAAATCAAAATCACAGAAAATTGTTGCTACCTATTTGGTTTTCCCAATTTCACAATCAAAGAAACCCTCGATTTCATGGCTGCCCACTCAAGAATCCTTCCTGAATGTTTTTCTAATCGACCCTTTTTGCATAATCCAATGTTGTTCTCTATAAACCCTAATTTCTTGAAATTCGCACCTAATTTGGTTACATCTGTGTAATTAGAATGAATTTTGTGACACCTAGCTGCGAATCGGGCTCGAGGGTCATTGGAAGCTTCTAACAACGAGCTTGGCCTTCCACCGATGATCCCTTTTGCTGGAGAACAAACCTAGAACAAGCTTATCAATTTAATCGATGATCCCGGTCGCCAGAGAACAAACCCAGGCTTATAGGAAATATGGATCTAGTGGTCGCGATTGCAGATATGCTTCGAAGGTGATGAGCAATATGGTGGATCTGCAACGAGAAACTCGTGATGGATGGCTGTGAAGGTGATGGCGACGGCAGAATTAATAGACACTATTCTTTTTTTTGAAGGAAAAGAAGAAGAAAAAAAAAAAACTCCGATCATCTCCGGCGGCCAGACTCCAAATGATGCGAATCAAATCAAAGCCTGAACCAAAACTTACAATTACTATCATTGATTATAGTGGTGTTATCTTGCGTCTAGCTGTCCACATTCACTCTACACCTCACCAAAAATTTCCACTTTGTCGGCTTCCAGCTTCCCAGCTTAATCCCCACCAGAACAATGGCCCTCAGATTCAACGGAATCCTCCCCGTCTGTTGCTCAACTGTCCCGCCATGTCCTGCATTTGCCCCATCAGAGTTGTGAAGATTATGTTGTTCTTAGTTATAAAATTAAAAAAAAATTAATTAAAAGAAAAAACCAAAAACAGTAATTAAAAGCACAAACAAAATTTGAAGCAAAAACAAGTCAATAGGTCATTAAGTGATTATTTAAAAAACATAGGGGGGATAAAGTAAAAAAACCAAAAATAGTAATTAAAAACATAAACAAAAATCGGTAATAAAATTTGAAGCGAAAAGAAGTAATCAAGTGGTTAAGTGATTATTAAGACAACAGAGGGGGATAAAGTGTGAAACTTTTATATCATAGGGGGTTAAAAGTAATTTAGCCAAAAGTAAAAAAGGATTTATGAAGTTTTGAGCTATTTTGACAAAACTATCTTGTTAAAAATGCTCTATTAAAGGGTTAACGGACAATTTTAACAGAGTGGCCAAAAAAGTGCAAAAAATGAAAATATGGTGACCAAAAAACCAATTAAAAAAAATACGGTGACTAAAACGTAAACTTTTGCAAAGTAAGGTGACTAAAATTTCAATTCACCGTTTAATTAAAGTTAAAATTCATGCATAAGGGAGTTCAAGGGTTAAAATTATTTATTTTCCCATCAAAATACAAGAGTTATTCAAGTATAAATTTTGGGATCTCACAGAAGTCACTTAATCATAATCAAACGTTCATTCACTCATGAATAATCAAACGTTCATTCACTCATGAATAAAGGATATGATAGGTAAATTGAAATAAATTTCTTCAAACATTTATCGTAAATGGGATATCATTCAAATCAATTTAAAGGAACAAGTACAATACTTTTAAAATCTGCTCAAGCATTTATTCAATGGGTGTGGGCAACCCAATTGTCAAACAATTTAAACATATATACACTTATTTATATTAAGCAAGTAGTCTTAGTAGACTACGTAGAAAATCCGTTAAACCTTATGAAAATAACGAGTGTCGAGAAGTTATAGCCAAGCACGATCCAAACAATTAAATCACAAACTAGGGTTGTAAACTAAGTCTATAATGCTCAGTGTAGCCTAAGCTAAGGATTATGCATGCACGTATGCAATTTTATTTTAGAAATCAAGTTTTCAATAAGGTATTGCTTCACTGCCGAATAAGGTTGCAATTTGCTACCCATATCGCAGGTGACTTTGAGTTCAGCAAACAGAAAAGCAAGTTTCGGCAAATTTTGGGCACCTTGCGACACCGGTTTTGATACGCAATTGGATTCATCCCTTGCCTAGATTTGCAATGAAGGTGGTTGACTGTGATTCACAGCCTGAGTAACAACCTCTATGGCTTTAGCCACGTGCAAGATTGACTTTAGCTTGAGTTTTAAACGTGTATACTTGTGTTCACTGTCATGCAATACATCTAATCTATTCTACAACATCAATATTAATTTTTTGTGGAGTTTAAACATGATAATCATGCATTGGTACAGATTAAATCTGAATCAAACATGGCATCTTAACAGTACATGTTCGTTTACGAGAATTCATGAATCTTGAAATCAATTAACATGCACTGAAATTATGTAAAATTGTTAAACATGAAATAATACGATTTTCTACTTATTTTTAAGCATGTCAAGAACATAAGAATATATCAAAATTATCAACTCAAGTTCATGAAAAGAATACGGTTCATGGCCAAATGATTTAAACAAAATTAGGTATGCGTGCTTATAGATCAACTAATGAATTACAGTCATTAGAACTAACCCTTAAAGCTACATATTCAAGCTATATTTCCTCATAGGTGCTGCCTTGTTCTCTCAGGTTTGAAGCATTTTCGTCAAAATATTGAGTGCAAAGTTTTGATACTACAAGAATTGTCCAAAGGTAGGTGATGTGGACATCCCAAGCAACACTACAAAGACAAGCCAGCAGAACTAGCCGGAGGATCAAGGTGAGCCATGAGTTCTACATCGCGGCCCAATATTCATGAAGGACCCAAGTCCTTATCAAAGAGACCCTCGAGTTGATATTGTGGGCCTTATGACTAGAAAGAGATAGAAGGCTGTAAATGAGCTCTTCAGAACCTTGTCATTTCCAGCTCGACCCAAGCCCACAAAATATAATAAAGCCACGCCCTAGATCCCCGATCCAAGAAGGACAAACTAGTCAACATCTTTTCAATCCCCGAAGAGGCACAGACCTTAGTCCTACGACAAGAATGGCTGCCTGTTTCATAGAGTCTGTGGACTCTAAGAAACCCCTCATCCATAACTCATACTCCGTCTCACTTTCGGCCAATCCATACAGCACCCAAGCTTTCCTAGTTGGCCCAACAGAAATCAGAAGCAAGCTGCAAAACAAGCTGCGACTAGAAGCCCGAGCATCGTAGGCCCATTGCTGCAGCCCATCGCAGGTCACCATTTAATTGGATCGAAGTGCATCACAGCCCACTTGCATTCCACACAAGTTGCCCTAGAATCCAAGAGGTATTTGGAAAGCACATGTTTTCCTTTTCCTTTTCTAGTTTTAATTGTAATTTAAGTGAAGTTTCCAAAACTGATTACAACTTGACTTAATTATTAGTTTCCTATTTGGTTTAGTTACCTTATTTCTTTTACAACTTGAATTTGGATTTTCTCTTCAAGATACCAAATTCAAGCTTCCTTTTTTTTTTTTAATAATTCAAGTGTATTTTTGGATCTCTACTTCTTGAGATAACCGAATTTCACTTGCCAAATTCATGCTTCTTTTGAGTTTGGTTTGTAAAAGGTTTGCAACTCTTGTTTAGAATCCAATTTTAATTGTTTCCTATTTCTATTTCTCATCAAATTTGACTACCCTTCTTCTTATAAATATGGGCAGCTAAATTCATTATTATTCAGAATTCTTTGGTTTAAATTTGTGAGGTTAGTCCTTTACTTTTAGAAGTATCAACTTGTTTACTTTTTGAGCTTGTGTATTTTCATGCATTGATAATTCTGCAAGTTCCGAACTTAGAAGAATTTAGGTTACTTGCTCTGCCTATTTCTATTTGTTCACCTATTATTTCTTCTAGTTAGTTTAAGAATAAAAGTAGCTAGTCTCACTTAAATTAACAAGAATTTTGAGTTTTCAAAGAGAGTAAGTTTGTGACCTTCAAAATCTCAACTTTCCTTTGCAATGTCTTTCGCAACGTGGAGCGTTTCACGACAACTCACATTGATTTTGGTATCAGAGCCAAGGCAAGCTTGTTGGTAGGAGAGAGACCGTAATAGCACAGAGGTGTTTTCTTTCTCTTTAATTTTATTGCACGAAAATTGTTTGGTATATCAATTTTATATCTTGCATGGTTCCTTGAAAATTAATTAAGAATCAAACACGACATCTTGCTTGCCAAATTTTTTATTAAAAAGAAAATCGCATGCTTATTCGGTTTTCAGCTTTAAATTGATTAATTTTAAAAGCTGAAATATATAATTTTTCTTGGTGGGAAAAATAAAAGAAAAGTAAAAATTGGTTGAAAAAGAAAAGGAGAAATTGGAAAATTAAAAAGGCTTAAAATCGGGTTTCATAAATTTATTTATTTTCGGATTTTAAGTGCCTTTTGCGATTTTTTGTGCTTGGTTGTGATAGTGACACTCCTGTTGTGTCACAAACTGCTAGAATAATTTGTTGGCTGTTTTGGTTCAGAAAAGTACAACTTTTTGCGACTAAACTAAGTGTCACTAAAACTTGTACCTTTTTGGGTATAGGGTTTGCGGACCCCTAGCTCCTTGCGGCTTAAACTTTTGTGTTACTAGGGAGTTATGTCAAATTTTCTAGCCCTTTTGTGTGGTTTAATTGCGGCTGTTTGATTTGTCACCAAAAGCCGGGTTGGAATTGCAACGGTTATTAGGGTTACGAATTTTCGGACCTCTGATTTGCCCACAACAACCAATCTTCGTTTAAAGTGACTTTTCAAATACAGGACTTTTACTCTGGAATTTTTGTCAGCTTCACAACGTCGGTAGGGCTACGATCTATTTCAAACCCCTATTGCCCACAGTAAAATAACTTTAAAACCTATATAATTGTTCTAAGCTAGGAATCTTCTTATCCTTGATTCTTGAATATATTTTCAGTTCAGGATTCAAATTCTAATGTTAAGCTAAAAAATTTCGGTTTCCAAAATCCAACACTCTTTTGTGAAATTACGATTTTGCCCTCCAAGGGAAAGTTGCGATTTTTGGGTTTAAGTTGGAACTGGTTTAGCCAAAACTTAACTCCAAACTGTTTGCTTACGTGAGAAGTAATTGCTTGTGGTAAGGATTGATTTCTTTGATTACCTATAGGGAAGGTGATCACATCTTGGGTAGTTTCCTAATTTGTTTCAACTCTGCTACTTGTTCTTTGCTTCTATTCATCTGCATTGCCTTGCAAATTGCCAAGTTTGATTCTTTTCACACTACCTGGACATTAGATCTTAAAAGTTGATTCAGATTTTGTTTTCGTGTACATTACATTAATTTTCTAAGATTGAGCGCCTATCCCAGAATCTCCTCCTTGTGCACTTTTTATCTGAATTAATTTCATAAAATTTCTATTTTGAAAGCATTAAAACCCAAAATAGTTCAGCCCTATTTCGAAACAATTATTTTGCTTCTTTGCCTAAGTTTGCTACTTGTTTGAGTGAATGTGCTTGTTTATACCTTGTTCAAATTGTGAAACTTCTAATCGTGAAGGATTGAGTGTTAAAATGCAGAGAGATTTCGTACAAGTAAAAAGCCAATTACAGCGAAACACTGGGAAGTGCGTAGTTTTAGTTAATACACTTAAGGGACAAGGGGTGAGGTTATTATCACCTAGGTATTTCAAACTAGCCTTAAGCAGGTAATTGTCCAAAGCAGTATCAATGGCTGCGTCACAACGAAGCTTTGCCTTCTATACCCGAATCAAGGTGAATGGGAAGGTGGCCATCCTGATAATTGACGGGGGTAGCTGCACAAACTTTATCAGCTATTTCACAGTAGACAAACTGTCGCTGCCCTTGGTCAATCATCCGAAGCCGTACGACCTACAATGGTTTAGCAACGTGGACAACATCTATGTTCAGAAGCAAGTTACGGTCAACATGGAGGTAGGGTGTCTCCAAGCCAAAATCGTTAGTGACGTGGTACCATTGCAAACTTACTATGTCTTGCTCGCCCGCCCTTGACTTAAAGGCTCGTCACAATTGTATCACCAACAGCTACACTATTCAGCAGCACGACAAGGCCATTCTCTTGAAACCGATGCCCCCAACTGAGATAATTTCTGAACAAGCCCGAATTAAAAAGGCTTCTACGCAATGGGGGGACGAAAAAGGGAAAAGGAAAAGTGTTGTAAGTGCTAGTAAGACGAACTCTGATAAACCTATTAAGCACTCAAGTTTGTATGCTAGTGCTCATGATGTTAATAAGGTTCTAGGAAGGGGAGGATTATTATTCATACTTGTTAATGTCGACTCTTCTGAACCCAACTTGATAAAGTGAAGGAAATTCCTGAAGCTATTAAATATGTAATTGCTGAATTTGGAGATGTGTTCCCTGACGATCTCCCTCCAGGAGTTTCGCCAATCTAGGGAATCGAACACCAGATTGACTTTATTCCCCCCGAGTTATACCCAATCGACCTGTTTACACAGCAAATCCGAAGGAAACAAAGGAACTGTAAAAACAGATAGATCAACTGCTTGCCAGCGGAAGGGTAAGGGAATCTTTAAATTCTTCTGCTGTCCCTGTTATTCTTGTACCTAAAAAGGATAATAAATGGAGAATGTGCATGAATTGTAGGGCCTTAAATAAGATAACAATTAAGTATAGGCTTCCCATTCCTAGGCTTGATGACATGTTAGAAGATTTAAGTGGTGCATGCATATTTTCAAAGATTGACTTGACACGAGGGTATCATTAAATTCGCATGAGAGAGGAGGATGAATGGAAAACCGCTTTCAAAACTAAATTTGGTTTGTATGAGTGGTTAGTTATGCCTTTTGGACACTCGAATCTGCCTAGCACTTTCATGCGACTTATGAATCATGTTTTTTGCAAATGCATAGGTCATTTTGTGGTTGTGTATTTTGATAATATACTGATTTATAGCCCTGATGAGTATACACACGCTATGCATGTTAAAATGGTACTTCTTGCTCTAAGTGAACATAAAATTGTATGCTAATTTAAAAAGTATACTTTCTGTGTGGAACAAGTTGTTTCTTGGCTTTGTTGAGTCTAAGAGTGGAGTCAAAGTAGATGACTCCAAAGTTCTGGCAATTCCAAGATTGGCTGACACCAATCTATGCATAACTAGTTGGTTCATATTTATGAGTCATCGTAAGTTTCCTTAATCCAAAAGAAAGACACGTGCGGCAGGAAACCATATTCCGCAGATTTCAAAGTCAAAAGCTCAGTTCAGTTGTGATCACAGAAATTAAAGAAGATCATGAAGAGCTGAGCCCACTCAAAAGGCGGCCGTTTCATAGATTTTGTGGACTCTGCGAAACCCCTCATCCACAACTCATGCTCTATCTCACTTTGGGCCAATCCATACAGCACCCAAGCTTTCCCAGTTAGCCCAACAGAAATAAGAAGCAAGCTGCAAAACAAGCCGTGACTAGAATCGCCGTGGCCCGTCGCAGCTCGCCATTCAATCGGATCCGCGCGCATAGAAACCCACTTGCGGTTCACGCAAGTTGCCCTAGAATCCGAGAGGGATTTGGAAAGTGCATGTTTTCCTTTTCCTTTTCTAGTTTTAATTGTAATTTAAGTCATGTTTCCAAAACTGATTACAATTGGACTTAATTATTAGTTTCCTATTTGGTTTAGTTACCTTATTTCTTATACAACTTGAATTTGGATTTTCTCATAAAGATACCAAATTCAAGTTTCCTTTTTCTTTAATAATTCAAGTGTATTTTCATATCTCTACTTCTTGAGATAACCAAATTTCACTTGCCAAATTCATGCTTCTTTTGAGTTTGGTTTGTAAAAAGTTTCCAACTCTTGTTTGGAATCCAATTTTAATTGTTTCCTATTTCTATTTCTCGTAAAATTTGACTACCCCTCTTCTTATAAATAAGGGCAGCCGAATTTATTATTATTCAGAATTCTTTGGCTTAAAATTGTGAGGTTTGTAAGACCCCGTACTTTTAACCCTATATTTAAATCTTAAGTAGCCGTAAAACCATATGACTTTATTAAGAGTTTTAACGTAAGATTTTATTATTCAAATTATAATGCTCTAATAATTATAACTTAAAGTTATGATATTTTCTTAATCGAAAATTATTATTAAATAAAATTATGCTTATTCGATAATCAAATGAAGTTAAGATATTATACTAAACATCAAGTGTTGAACTATTAGGGAGATTAAAAATATTTTAGGGATTTATAAATGTAGAAAACTAGTTTAAACGTATATTAGAGAGAAAACGACTCTTATTGTTGTATAAGATTCGGTACGATGAAACGTTAGAAATTTAAATAGATAGAATTATGATTAAAGCAAATATATTGTAAATGCATACATGATGGCTGTTAGAGGCGGTGAAGACAATGGATAAACACAAAAGAAGAAAAAGGAGATAAGTATAAGAAAAGAAAAAAATAATAATAAAATAAAATAAAATAAAATAAAAACAAACATTACTTGTGAAGCCCTGAATTTTCAGAGCAAAATCATAAGAATAAAAAATGGTAAAAATCGAAATTTTTTTTTTTTAGTTTACGTGTTAATGTGAAACATGACCTGCTTGTTTTAGTGATTATGTGCTCACTAAGGGTTTAGGTTGTACGGAAGACCCTCGATAGATATAGGAAGGAGGACCCACCCTGAATTGGGAAATAAATGCAAGAAAGCCCAAGAGGAATGATAGCTAAAAGGGCCCCGAGTCGAACAACGTCACGAACGGGCTCCAGTGTACGACGTCACGGACAACTTCAGTGGATGACGTCACGGACGACTTCAGTGGACGACGTCACGGACGGACTCAGACGGGCTTCGGTGGACGACGTCACGGACGGGCTCGGACGACGTCTCGGACGAGCTCCCAGGGACGACGTCTCGAACGGGCTCCCGGGGATGACGTCTCTGACGGGCTAACCCAGGCCTGGAGAGCGTGGCATGCACGCGCCCGTGAGCCAGAATGGGGAAACAGTGGAAACAATTTTTTAATTGGAGTTGGATTCTTCTCCAATCCAAATCCGATTTTAATTGAAGGAGGAGGCGGCTAGGGTTGTGGAGGAAGTTCTAGAAGCTTCCCAGAACCTAGGGGAGGCCTCTAAATAGATACCCAGGCTGCCAACTCTTCCTTTTCCATTTTTTGAAAACCCTACACGCCTCCAACTTGAGGAGTCACCGGCTACGTCGCTGGAAAGCTGCCACCGCGTTTCCCTTCCCTTGTACCTCCTCAACGAGTTTGTGGCAATCATAGGAGCAGGGTAAGTCTTTAGAACTGTTCTTAAACCCCCGCAAAGTGGCATGAAAGCATAGGTTATGAGATCTTGATATTTCATGTGGGTTGTTTAGTTTCTTCACAACGGGGGAAAATCTATGCATGAGAGGGGGGCTATACATGTTTAAGAAGGTTTAGGACTAATTGCATCTAGTGGGAATGGTTGAAAATGAGATCTCGAATTAATATGCAAATCAAAAAAACCAAGAATTAAGATCTGAAAAAACAGTGTACCATGCCATGTTTGAGGCCATAAAAAAAGGTTGATAGGATGGTTAGAATTGCGTAAAAGTGTTTAATTTGTTAGTATTGATGCATGTGTATGAATTGACGTTTTTTGAACGGATTGAATTGGACTAGAGACGCAAAAGAAATGGCCTCGAAAGGGCTATCTCACCTCAGAAGTGTTGGGCAGACGCGAGCCAACGCTACCAAGCGCATGCCTGTGATGTGCGAGCAGCGAGGGCCTTATGGCCAGCTGATGCGCACAGCCGCTCGGCCATGGCGCCCGTCACTTTCCGACCTCAACCCCCGTGTGCTGACCTCGACCCTCTCAAGTTGACCTGGCTATTTCTTGCCAACCAAGCCTTAGCCATGCAACCTTTACCACTAGCCTTTACCCACTTGACCATATACTTGACCTTTACCATTAGCCTAGACCCACTTGACCCTATACTTGACCTTTACCACTAGCCTTGACCCACTTGACCTCTTGACCACTTGACTTGACCCTTGACCACTTGACTTGACCTTTGACCACTTGACCTGCCCTTTGACCTACCCTTGACCCGCTTGACCCAAAACTTGACCCTTGACCTAAAGTTAACTGTAAAAGTCAAACTTAACCCGAAAAGTTAAATATTGACCAAAAAGTCACCTGAAACTAAAAAGTCAAAGTTGACCGAAAAGTCACCCTAAACCAAAAAGTCAAAGTCAACCCCGATTGACCAAAAAGTCAAATGTGCTTAGAACATTAGTAACTTCTCCTTAGCTAATAATCATATCTCCGTTATTCGTAGGAGCTGATCGTTGACCCAAGGTGAGCAAATTGGACGACATACGCGCCTTCCAGAATTCCAGTCGAGGGATTACTCGCTAGTTTCCTAAGATTTAAACGAACTACCTACGTAGTACTTATGTGTAGGTATATGTACTATTGTGTGTTTATATTGGCCAACGAGGTTTCCCACGCCTCATCAGTTGCTTGTTTTCTTGATTATGTCTTACATAAAACATGCGTGCTTATATGTTACATGCTACGTGATGCCATGCCCTGCTTGTTACATACTCCGCTTCGCATGACCTACTTGCCATTATGTGTGCCTGCAATGATGAGCTAGCATAACCCACCACCCTAGAAGGATATAGACTGCTTAAGGTAAGTTGCATGTGATCTAGGATTGCATAATGCCTTTAGATATGTATGAAGCATGCTAGGGTTGCCATGATCACTTTATCATGAAATAGGTCAGAGACCTACTTGATAAGGCTCAGGCTCCGCGTCTTCTTGCTTGACTTGACATGAACCCGCTCGATCCCTGCGATGGGCCGCCGGGGAAGACTAGTGTCGCAGACAGTTGATGCTTCTTCGTTATGAGAGGAATACTTGTGGCCTGAACGCGAAAGGGCCAGGATCCAAAACCCTTGTCGTCGAGCATACCTCCATTGTACGGCTGCCGCAGGGACAATATGCTTTGCAAACCATCAAGTACTTGAACAACTCGAACACTTGAATAGATTCCAACCTAGCTTTATTAGAGAAGGCTTATTTGTGCAATCCGCTTACTAGGAGTCTAATGGTTCAACTATGTGCATATGACTGCTGCATCTATGCTGTCATACTCGATTTCCGTAGTTGCCACATGTTGAACTATATGCCTGATGTGCATGACTTGCTTAATTTGATGACGTTGATTGTCTGTACCCCTGATGTCATATGGTTATATCTATTTACTCTGTATAAATTGATGCATGAACTGTGTGCTTGACTCCCAGCTTTTCTATTAAGACCTACGGTGGGATTTTCTAAAAATCCCGAGGTCTCTCACTGAGCTTAAGCTCACCCCACTCCCTTCACAATTTGATAACAGGTGCTTGACTTGCGTGCGCTAAAGGTGAGGCCGTTGGGCGTCTAGAATAACACCGCGAGGACTTTGTAATGGTTTAGTTCATAAACCCTATTTAGGAGGAACAATTTATGTCCTTTTCTGTTTATTCTATATCGATTGTTGGGCGAGAGCCCTATATGACGCCCCCGCGCCGGCTCTCTTCTTCTCGTCGGGAATGATTTTCTGAGGCGGGGGGTAAGGTGTAGGGCGTCACATTACTCACCATTTTAAGAATATGTGGAACAAAGAGAGAGTGGCAATTGTTGGGTTGAAAACAAAACAAGAAAGAATAATAATAGGAAGAAACAAAAGTAAAAAAATTGTGGGCTGATCTTGATCAACATTAATTAATTAATTAATACATTAATTAATTAATTAATTAATACATTAATTAATTAATTGATTAAATAAAAAGGAAGAGGCGGTGGAGACTTGCATTTCAAGTCAGCCACGTAGCCTTCATTCCTATATACATATATACATATAGCTAGCTTAAACCAAATGAAAAGAAAGAAAAGGAAAACAACAAACAGCAAACCCGTAAGAAAAGAAAACTGTGAGAGAGAGAGAGAGAGAGAGAGAGAGAGAGAGAGAGAGAAATGGAAATAACGAGAAGGATGAAGGAAGGCTGAAATTAGAAGCTAACCATAAGGATGAAGAAGCAAGGAGGAAGAAGGAGAAGGAAGAAATAGGAAAAATATAAAGGTGGGATTTCGATCTTGAAATCTCGATTCTAATCCAGTGGATAGGACCTTAACAATCTCAGGAATCCAACGATTATTGGGATAATTATAAGCTAGCATCTGCGGAATACGATGAGTTCTCACTAAAGGGGTTAAATATTTTAATTGAGTAAATAAATGAGTTAGCATGCTTTACCAATTTTATTGATATGTTTCCGAAAATGCATGCTTTATATATGAGATATATAATTGTATTATTTGAGTGAGCAAACTGAAATGTAAATAAATGTGTTATATGATCTTAAATGTCGATAAGTGAAGTGTTTATTAAAGTGTATCGTATAAATGAAATTATCGTATTATAATAAATGTTTAGTGTTAAAATTCTAAGTGTTCAATATTACGTGTTCAGTGTTAATGTTTTATGCACTAGTGTTTGTGCATCATGTTAAGTGTTAAGTGTATATCTATTTGGGGTCCCCAAAGCGTATCCAGTTGTTGAAATTGGGTATGTCGGTATTGGGCTAGAGTGCTTGACTAAATGACCGTGGCGTTCGTGTCCTGTATTATCTTGAGGTATGCCACAGTGTTCAGTGTTGGCAATGTCGGCATGAGTGATCAATAAGCTGCAGTGTTCCAAGGAAGGTAAAGTATGATTGGTAATGCTTTTCGAAGGGTCTTATCGATCTTCGTTATAGCTTACTAGTTATGCTCTTTCTATCCCTTGCGTGTCCCCCCTTGTGTGCTTAGAAAATATTTGCTATGTGCTATAAATGTTTATTCGGTAATGTTTTAATAGTGCGACCTCACTGAGCTTATGGAAGCTCACCCCCTAGACCCTTTGCATGTAACAGATTTTTGAAAGTAATCGCTACTAGTGGGAAGCTGACGAAGGACCTTTTGATTAGGTTTTGGAAGATAATATTTTAATTACTTAAGAATCTAGTTTTAGCGTCTTGAAGTACTATTGTAATAGTGTGAATCAATGCTTGTATCTTTGTAATATATAATAGAAGTTTGATAAATCACTTTAATCATTTAATTATTTAATAATTACTCTGTATATCGTGACTGAGTCCTGGTGCGAACCAGGCAGGCATCTCGGTCGCGTCTCCCACCCAAACAGGGAGGTCGGGGCCGGGGCTGTCACAAGGTTAATCCTTTACTTTTAGAATTCTCAACTTATTTACTTTTTGAGCTTGTTTATTTTCATGCATTAATAATTTTGCAAGTTCTGAACTTAGAAGAATTTAGATTACTTGCTTTGCCTAGATTTCTGTTTGTTCACCTCTTAATTCTTCTAGTTAGTTTATGAATAAAAGTAGCTAGTTTCACTTAAATTAACAAGAATTTTGAGTTTCCAAAGAGAGTAAGTTTGTGACCTTCAAGATCTCGACTTTCCTTGGCAAAATCTTTTGCAACGTGAGGCGTTTCACGACAATTCACATCAGTAGGAATAAGGTATATTTACAGGCTAGGTTTAGATCATATATGTCTCTCTTAGTTTAGGTAAGTCAATAATTGTTATAATGGTAAGATTTGGTCAAAAATTAACCAAATCACGAAATTAGAACTTTCCAAATTTAAAACCCAAAGGTTTTTGGGCAGCTTGCGATTTGCACCTTGGTCGCATGTGGGGGGACCTTTTCCAATAATCATGGTCTTTCAGCTAGACATTTTGCACGACTTCTTAAGTTCTCTTCTAAGTGATCTTTTACTTGATCTTTTACGTAACCATATTCTAACTATAGACCTATGGTCTCAATCCTAATTTTGATGATTAGTTAACAAATATATTAGACCTATGGTCTCAATCTTTATTTTGATGATTAGTTAACAAATATGTTAGACCTATGGTCTCAATCCTTATTTTGATGATTAGTTAACAAATATGTTAGACATATGGTCTCAATCATTATTTTGATTGATAATGGAACAAATATATGAAAGAGGTATAATGTTTGCCTAAATAAAAGTGCAGGAAAATGTTAGGTAAAAGTCAAGACGGCAAATCAAGACACCAGTTCGACACCATTGCGATGTTTCTGTCTAAGCTCAACACCGAGTATTACAGCGGGCTTGACATCAAAGGAAAGAGTTAAGTTTCAACCTTGCCCAGCCTTGACACCAATTCGACGTCAAGGGTCACCATCAAAACCAAAAGTCAAAAATGGCCAAACGTGACATCTTGTCTCATTTCCAATGGAATTCTTGGCCACAATTCAAACTGATGCCTTCCACTATAAATGCCAACATTGGGAGACCCGGTAAAGCACATCTCTTCATCTTATTTTCAAGCATTCTTATTGTCAAAGCATTCTAGCTCATTTTGTCAAAGTTTTAGCTAAGTAGAAAGAAACATACTACTTGTAAAAGGGACTTGAGGAAATCTTGAATCCTTCTAAGAGGTTAGAAGGGATTTGAGCAAAGGGAAAGGTTAACCGTTAGCTTGAGAAAGCTGGTAGGTGTATCCTTGGGAAAACTTTTTATGTTTGGATTTGATTAGGGAAACCAAGTGTTTAACTTGGAAAGTGGATTAGAATTTTTTTAAGGAGGGAAATTTGAAGCACTCAAATTATTATGTTCTTACTTACTTTGTTTTTTCTTTACACTTTAAAAACAAAATTCACCCCCTCCCTCTTAGGTTGTCTTAGTGAACTTCAATCGGTATCAGAGTTAGGAACTCTAAATAAGGTTAAAATTCTTGAGGTAGCTCATCTTGGAACTAAGGCTACTCTATTTTGTGAAGGAAACTCCACCACCAGACCTCCACTCTTTAGTGGGTCTAATTTTAGTGGATAGAAAAGACCATATGGAAACATACCTCAAATCGCTTGATTTCGATTAGTGGTGTAGAGTGATCAATGACCCCTGTACCCATTACTACCATAAATGTGGATGGAACCATAAGGGAAAAAAAGAAGACATGAACTCAATGATGGAGAAAAGAAAAGTATATCCATGAATGCCAAGGCTAAAAGTGCCTTGTTCAATGTTTTATTTATTCATTAATCCAATCGGATTAAAGGCAGCAAAAGTGCCTATGAGATGTGGCTTAAACTCCAAGAGATTCATGATAGAAGTACTAGCATAAAAAAGGAGAAAAATAAATTTTTGTCTCTCAATACGAAACCTTCAAGATGGAACCTAATGAGTCCATAGATGAAATATTTTGTGGATTTAGTAGGTTGGTTAAAGACTAGAGGACTTGATAAAGCATATCCTCTAAATGAGAAGAATAGAAAGATTCTTATGATATTTCAGAAAACTACAATACTCTAGAGCTATAATCATAGAAACTTCAAAGGATTTGAATACTCTTCCTCTTAATGGGCTTATATCTATACTCAAAATTCAAGAGATGAGGTCTCATGATAAAGAAAGCTCTAAAATGAAAAAGACTATTGCCCTCAAAACTTCCAAAGTTGAGACTGAATATGAGAATGAGGATAGTGATGAGGAGGAATTATCTCTTGATGAAATAAACCTTAAGACTAGACAATTCAAGAGGCTTTTTAGGACACACAACAACAGGTAACCTTTTGAGACAAAAAAGGAAGGTCCTATATGCTATGAATGCCAACAAATTGGATCTTGATGAATAAATTTCCAAGGAACAAAATGGAGATTCAAAAGAAGAAAGATAAGAGGCTGCTCTCATGGTGGAAGGTTGGGATAGGATAAGGCAAACTCAGATGATGAAGTCTCAAGCGGTGAAGAAGAAGCAAAGATGTGCTTCATGGGCTTCAATGATGAGGTAAGCATTCATAGTCCTTCTACTAGTGATAAAGAATGTATTGTTGATGATAATGAGTGAAGCATGAATGAGAGTGGTATTTTAGCTTACATTAAATCTCTCACTTTGAATCTAGAAAAATGCTCAAAACTATGTACTAACTTGAAAAAGAAGAACCATGATTTTCTGAATCTTGTTGATGAAAAGAAAGTAGAGAAAGAAAATTTGAAGGTAAAACTTCAAAATATTCAAATAGAGAAAAATGCATTTCATGAAAAACTTAATATTGAACATGTGACACTTACAAAAATGATAGATGATTTAAGTGATACCTTAAGCAAATTTACAAAAGGAGATGAGAACTTAGATAAATTTCTTGGATCACAAATCATGAGAAGTGAATTAGGTTATAATAATCGTACTCATGCCTCCAGTAGCTCATCTACTTTGAATTTCAAAAGGCATTTTTCTTTGAAAGCTAGAAGTGCATCTGATGAGGTCATCCCTATCTCAAACCAGCCAAGTCAGCATCTGCTAAGTCTATCTGAAGACAAACCTTGGATAAACGTATTAAGAAGGACAAATGGTTCACCTCTTTCCTATAATTGGAGCCGTGCGACCTATAAATCCCTCATGACAAAGTTCAAGGCATTTCTTGAAATTCTTGAAAGCTTTCTTGAACTTCTTGAACATTTCTTGATAAATCTTGAAGCTTTAAACTTTCCAGTTTATGAAGGCGGTTACTATTTGTGAATCTTGAAGAAATGTAAAAAAAAATATTGATTTTCGGCATCTTTGACGGGTTTAGAAAGCTTCTCATTGAGTCTGGAACACTCCTAACTACTTGGTGAAGTTTTCCTACAACAAATCCACAAAATCATGCTACGCTATCAATTGGGCAGAAACCATCCAGCATCCATGCTCCATCAATTCGGCCAGCCCACTCAGAAGGCCCATAGCCGAAATCCTATTCCTATTAGGGATAGGTTTTGAGGTTCTTGAATTGGATTAGGATTTTTGCAAGTTTCCTAATTATTTTCCTTGTTAGTTTTACATTAGTTAAAGTTGTTACAAGTTTGTTACAACTTGACAAAATTTAGGAGTTAGTAGTTTCCAAAAAGGGTTCACTTCTTGGAATCCTTTTTGCAATAGTTTTAGAAGTTCTTTTATTATTTTTAATAGGGAATTTTGTTCAACCTATGTTACCATAAAGGTAACAAAATTCTCTCTCTAGTTCCATGCTTCTTTTGGATTTGGAGTTTTAAGGAATTTCCAATTCCAATTGATTTCCAGTTTTTTCAAAAAGGTTTCACTTCTTGAAATCCTTTTTTGTAATATTTTTTTTAAATTTTTAAGGATTAATTTTGTGCTTCCCATGTCCTAGTAACGTCTGAAAATTAACCAACCCAAATCCATGCTTCTTTTGGATTTGGCTTTGTAAGGAATACCAACTCTAGTTGATTCCAGTTTTAGTTATTTTCCGTTCCTTCTTGTTTTAGAACTTGTAAAAGGCGCACAACCTTTTTTCTATTTAAAAGGGCTTATGTGGATTTATACAATAATAGAGAATTCAGATTAGTTATATCTTGTGTAAGGTTTAATCCTTAGCTTAAGAATTATTTCTTTGCACTTATATATTTTGCATGTAAATGTTAAAATTAACATAAGCGAAACTATAGGGTAATTTAGGTTTCTTGCTTCACCTAAATTTTGTTGGTTTCAATTCGTTTATTCTTGCTAGATTATAGATAAAGTAGTTCATCTCACTATTACCTTGCTTGTAATGTTCAAAACTTCTAAGTAAGTAAGATTGTGCCCTTCAACGATTCACTTTCCTTGGCAATTTCAGCATCGTGAGCTCTTTTTCGAATAACTCACATCAGCATCTTTGAAGAATGCTCATTTATCTTGCAACTATTGTTGAACCTTTGGTTATGTATCTCCTAGATGACATTTTAGGAAATTAGTTGCAATTGGTTAAAAGAAATGTATCATTAAAACTAACTCCCATTCCCATGGACCTTAAAATCAAAGAGGATCAATCACAATTCTTTCATCTTGTGTTGTAGCCTGTAGGCAAATGACCCCTTCATGAAGAGGATCACAAAATTCAAATAGTATATTGAGAGTGGATGCTCGATCAAGACACATCACGAGAGACAAATCTCTTTAAAGCAATGTCAATAAGAAAGAAGGATATGTAACCTTTGGAGACAACAAGTGAGGAAAAATTGTTCGTATTGGTACCATCTCATCTAAAGATAAAGATTTGTTTGAAAGTGTGTTAATTGACAATTTGAAATATAACCTTATAAGCATTAGTCAAATTTGTGACAAGAATTTTGGTGTGAACTTTAAAATAAAATGCATGCTATGTAGTTGACACTTCTTTTAATAACAAAGTAATTTCTAGTGCTAATAGAAGTGGCAACATTTATATTTAGACAAGAAACATTGATTGATCAAAGTGATCATTGCTTGACTGCTACTTGTCATGATACATGGATACGGCATAGAAGATCAGATCATGTTAGCATGGATCACATAAATGAAATCTCTTAATAAAAAAATTTAAAAAAAACTAGTTAGAGGCTTACCTAAATTGAACTCGGTTTTGACTAACGTAGGGATGGGTCATCCGTTAATTGAGGTAAAATTTTCATTTTTTGTATTAAAATTGAAATAAAAAGGAAAAAAATTAATTGTGGACTACATTTGATGGTTTTTAAAAAAGTGAACTACATTTATAACTTAGGTAAAGAATATGAACTAAAAATGCAATTCAAAAAGGGTAAAAGACATAACCGTCCCTTGTGGTTTAGTCAAGGGGCAAGTACCTCCATTGGACTTGTAAGATTGCCATTTTCCCCTTTAAGATTTGGATTAAGTTAAGAAATTAACAGATATTGATGTGAGCACTTCAAAGAAGAACTCGCGTTGCGGAAGACTTGACTCCAAGTAAAGTCGAACAATGCCGGTTACAACTACTCATTTGAAAACTCCAAAAAACCCTAGATTAATTAAGTGGGACCTATCTACTTTAATCTTAACTAATCTAATTTTTAAGAGGTGAGTCAACAGAAGCTTAGGTGGAGAATTACCTAAACCCTTCTAAAATTCAAAATTTGTTTAAATTAACATGTGAAAATTACACAAGCTCAATATAGCAAATAAATGCAAAAAAAGAGAATTAAAAGGAATAAACCTCACAATTTAACTATCAAATAATTCTCCCAGAACTTGGAACACAAAACCCTTATTTATAGGTGAGATGTTCGAATTCTTGAAGTACAACAAATAGAAAAGGAATAGAACTAGAATTGGAAAGTTTGTTTCCTTTTACAAAACCGAAACAAAAGAAGCATGAATTCGGTTGGACGAGCAATTCGGTTGTCACAAAAGGTAGTTACCCAAATTGTCCCTTGAAAAATAAAAGGAAATCTTGAATTTGGTTAAGTAAATCCAAATTCAAGTTGTAAAACAAATAGAAAATAGAAACTACATAGAAAACTAACAAATTAAGTCAAGTTGTAAACAGTTTAGGTAACTTGACTTAATCCAAATTACAACTAGAAAAAAAATAGGAAACATGCAAATCCAATTCCTTATCAGATTCTCTGACGTTGGCGAAAATCACGGGGGCCTCCGATTTGGGCCTTCGAGTCGTGCACGGATCCAATGAAGCTGGGCTACGTTTGGGCTGCGATCGTGGCTTGAAATTGTGGCCCGGCTTGCGATTTACTTGTTGGGTCGACTTGTGAAGCTTGTGTTGATGGGGCATGAGTTTGTGAATTGTATTAACTCCACTTTAGAGTCAAAAGACCTTAGGGGAAAATCCGCTCGTTGAGCCATTGTCTACACCTGGATCAAGCAGGATAGCTGTACTTTGGCGCGTATGCAATTTGCGGAAATGTCTTTGTGTAGGATAAGGAGAACCTACATTTGTCTTCACGATTCCTAAATGAAGGAGGTCTGGATGTCCACATCAGTCCCTCCTGCTTGGAAAGGATTCGTATTCGAGTCTATTTTGTGACAAGACCGGGGAATAGGAAAATCAAGTGGGTTAACAAATGATCCATCAATACACTTCTCTTTTTGACCCCGCCAGTTAACAAGATATGCGGATATGCCCCTGGGGGTACTCCAAATATTTGTAAGATTATAGCTGGGTGGTGAGTATATGGTCCCCTGAATCGAAGTGGGGTTATGGCGATCATCAATGTGCCTGTGCTCCACTACGGGCTTAGGTTGGAGCGCTGGCCTGTCGCCAGACACTGGGAGATGAGCTTGGTTCGGTCTGCTGCGCGCTTGGGGATAAGCTCTATCTCCTTCATCTTCTGTTCTACTGCCCACTTGGAGAATATCCCTGCCATCCAGAAGCTTTAACTTCTTACCTCTACGAGGGGCATTGGTGGAATAAGTGCAGCTTTGCCATTGCGAGGGATTCGGTAGCCGTGGGTGACATTGTCGAATTCGGCTTGAACTTCATTAATCCATGGGTGGCCTAGCAGAATTTGGCTATTACGCAGGGGCGCCACGTCGCAGGTGATAGTCACTTGTAGATAGCCAATTTGAATTTGGCCCCGTTGCTTGTTGCCGTACTTGGAATAGTTCCGTGTCGCTGAGCCAGTGCAACTCGTATGGCCAAGGGTGCACGGTCACCATGAGTTCCAGCTTGCTGACTAATAGGTTGTTGATAAGGTTAGAGCAACTTCCCCCATCGATGGCCGGAATGGACTTCTCTCCATTAACCTTTATGGGAGCATGGAAAGTGGGCATTCGCTGATTTGCAGCCATTGTGCTGCCGTTGAGAAGAACCTAAGTAAGACAAGTTTAAAACCCAAGTGATAGTAACCTCACCCCTTGTTGCCAAAGTGTTTTAACTAAAGCTACTCACTCCCAGTGTTTCACTCTAATTGGCTTTTTCTTGATTAATTACTCTCTGCCTTTTTCCTCTCGACTCCTTTGCACAAAAATTCACGCAATTGAACAATAGTAAAAGAGGCAGATTACATTGCACAAGTAGCAAACTTTAGGCAAAAACGCAAATAATTCTTGAAATAGGGGCTGAACCTATTTCGGTTTTGATGACTCTTGAAAAAGAAGTTTTGTAATTAATTGAGATAAAGAAAGTGCACAAGAAGAAGATTCGGGGATAAGCCCTCAATCTCAGCAAACGAATGTAATGCACATGAAGACAAAATCTGAACTAATATTAAGATCTAATGTTCAAGGTAACTCTAAAAAGAAAATTCTTAGGCAAGGCAATTTGCAGGGCAATTCAGATGAATAGAAGCAAGAACAAATAGTAGAGTTGAAAACAAATTAGGAAACTACCCAAGATGTGATCACATTCCCTATAGGTAATCAAAGAAACCAATCCCTACCACAAGCAATTAACTTCTCACTTAAACAAACAAATTGGAGTTAAGTTTTCAGCTAAATCAGTGCTAACTTAAACCCAAAAATTGCAACTTCCCCCCGAAAGGCAAAATCGTAATTTCACAAGGGTGTCGAGTGTGGAAACCAAAACTTGTTGTAGCTTTAACAGAAAAATTCAAATACCTAATGAGAGGATAAGAAGATTTCCAATAGGTCAATTACGTTGGTTTTTAAGTCGGGTTACGATTGCCAGTAGGAGTTCGAAAGTTCGTAGTCCTACCGACGGTTGTAACTTTGACAAAAATTCCAGAGTAAAAGACCTATGCCTGAGCAAGTCACCTAAACGAAGATTGGCCACTGTGGGCAAATCACAGGTTTGACAATTCGTATCCCTGATAATTGTTGCAAAACCAACCCTAGGTCCTTATTGACAAATTCAAACAGCCACAATTAAACCAAACAAAGGGCCAAAAAATTTGACCTAACTCCCTAGCGACACAAGATTTTAAGTCGCAAGGAGCTAGGGTTCCGCAAACCCTAAACCTGAAAGGTACAAGTTTTAGCGACACTTGAGTTAGTAACAAAAAGTAGTACTTTTTCGAATTAAAATAGCCAACAATTATTCTAGCAATTTGTGACATAACAGGAGTGTCACTATCACAATCAAGCATAGGAAACCGAAAGAGAAGCTAAAAACCAAAAAGAAACAAGTGATGCAATCCCGGTTTTTAACCCTTTATTTTTTTCAATTTCTTTCTTTTCTTTTTCTTCAACCAATTCTTTTTCAAAACAAAAGTTTTTCCAGCAAGAAAATTATTAATAAGATTTCAATTTTAAGCATGCAACAACTTTAAACAAAACCGAAAACCCTATAACATGCAATTTTATTCAAATCGCATAAGCTGCCGTCGAATTCTCAAGATTTTCAAGGAAACATCTAAAAGATTTTCATACCCGAAATTTAAAAGAGAAAAGAAGACAACCTTTGGAAGCTAGATCGTGTTACTATGATCTTCCTCAGACCAACACGTTCGCCTTGGCTCTGATACCAAATTTGGTGTGAGAACTTCAAAGAAGAACTCACGTTGCGGAAAACTTGACGCCAAGGAAAGTCGAACAATGCCGGTTACGACTACTCACTTGAAAACTCGAAAAAATCCTAGATTAATTAAGTGAGACCTATCTACTTTAATCTTAACTAATCTGATTTTTAAGAGGTGAATCAACATAAGCTTAGGTGGAGCATTATCTAAAACCTTCTAAAATTCGGAACTTGTTTAAATTAAAATGCGAAAATTACACAAGCTCAATATAGCAAATAAATGCGAAAAAGGAGAATCAAAAGGAATAAACCTCACAATTTACCTATCAAATAATTCTCCCAGAACTTGGAACTCAAACCCCCTATTTATAGGTGAGGTGTTCGAATTCTTGAAGTGCAACAAATAGAAAAGGAATAGAACTAGAATTGGAAAGTTAGTTTCCTTTTACAAATCCAAAACAAAAGAAGCATGAATTTGGTTGGAGGGGCAATTCGGTTGTAACAAAAGGTAGTTACCCGAATTATCCCTTCAAAAATAAAAGGAAAGCTTGAAATTGGTAACTTCTAAGTAAATCCAAATTCAAGTTGTAAAACAAATAGGAAATATAAACTAAATAGAAAACTAACAAATTAAGTCAAGTTGTAAACAGTTTAGGTGACTTGACTTAATCCAAATTACAACTAGAAAGGAAATAGGAAACATGCAAATCCAATTCCTTCTCGGATTCTCTGAAGTTGGCGAAAATAACAGAGGGCCTGCGATTTGGGCCTTCGAGTCGCGCACGGATCCAATGAAGCTGGGCTACGATCGCAAGTTTGGGCCGTGTGATCGTGGCTTGAAATTGTGGCCTGGCTTGCGATTTACTTGTTGGGTCGACTTGTGAAGCCTGGTGTTATGACTCCATGTATCCCACATTGGAGGTATGAGACTCCAATGTGTGCTATAAAAGGAACTTAGGGACCCTCCCCTCTTGAGCTAACTTTTGAGGGTGAGTTCTACCCAAGTTGCTGACAAATGGTATCAGAGCTGGCCCCATGCTTCGTCCATGTTTGCGGAAGGGTTGACCTGAGAAAGGGTGACCTAAGGCTAGAGTAGACCAATCAGAGTGAACCGCCGATGGGCGGAATGAGTGACCTGAGAAGGGGCGACCTGCGCCTAGACTAAGCCACTCAGAGTGAATCGCCGTGGACGTCGGAACGGAAGCGTGGTAGTTGTTATGACTCCATGTATCCCACATTGGAGATATGGGACTCCAATGTGTGATATAAAAGGAACTTGGGCACCCTCCTCTTGAGCTAGCTTTTGAGGGTGAGTTATACCCAAGTTCCTAACACTTGGATGCTGAATGGGTCGGCCCAGTGTTGATGGAGCATGAGTTTGTGAATTGTAGTAAGTCCCCTTCAGAGTTGAAGGACCGTAGGGGATAATCTGCTCTTTGCTCCATTGTCTGCGCCTGGATCAAGCAGGATAGATGTACTTTGGCTCATAGGCAATTAACAAAAATGTCTTTGTGTAGGATCAGGAGAACCTGCACTTGTCTTCACGATTACTAAAATGGAGGAGGTATGGATGCCCGCTTCAGATATTCTTAAACTAACGTAGGTTATTGTTATTTCCAATGTACCCTTATTAATAAACTTCACTCTCTTCTTTCACCATAAATTTTTTTTTAGCCCATGTGCTTCACGAAGCACTTTGGTCACCGTCGACAATTCATTATCGTCGCTGACTAAAAATCTTCTCCTTAGACTTCAAATTTTGATAAACTAGTCTAATCTCAAAAACCCTAAAAGGGTTTCAATAAGCTAACATTTGTCTTTTTTTTTTTTTTTGGAAATAGAAATAAAGTACTATATTAAATGGCACTGGAAACGTCCAGCAACGTTTGAGATACAAACTTCGGGGCCATGCCCCACTCCCACTGCTGACTCATACCGAGCCCTAACGCTACTTCAATTGCAATTTTCATCACACTCGCAGCCCCTATCTTAGGCATCACGTCATACTCCCAGAGACATAACAGATTCCCAACACTCCTACGCAGACCAAAGGAAATAATAATGAGCGATCCTAGTGCCCCAACAGCAATCAGACTAAGGAAAAGAAACAACTCGAAATAACCCTTTTGCGATCCTACAACCTCAACAACCACAGGATTAAGTTTTGATTTTGACAGGAAAATAAATAAAACTAAAGAACAAGAGTCCAACCCTCTAGCTTCATAGGCACCGGGTTTAAGTTTTGTGTGTAAACCAGAATTTTTTGGACAGATAGACCCACCTAATTTTTGAACTGTCCAAGAATTTTCCAACCCCCAACAGCTCCAAGGAAGGATACTCATATTTTGGGGCTGGACTGGCCTCCTGACCAATCCTTGCCCCTTCATCATTACTGCAAGTTCCCCTGAGCATTGCAGCCGCAGCAGAATCAAAAGAAACATCATCCCCCTCAGTGACATGCAAGGCAGGACCAAAAGTGCCCATAGGATCAACTGAGGGAACGGACAACATAATTGAAAACCAAACCAAACAGCCACTTGCCCAAACCGAATTGAAAAACAAAGCAAAGCAAAACAGGACACCAAACTAGAGCCGCAAACCCAGCAGAAAGAATCAAGAATCAAGCAATTGCCGTAAGAGCCACGTCAGGCGAAGGCAGCAGAGAGAGATCTGAAAACCGTGGACTAAACTCGACCGGCGAGGAGGCCGACGAAAAGAACAGTATCGACAGACAACAACGACGGACTGAAACAGAACAGGTAGATACCAAAAGAAAACCACAGCAGCCACAGGCAATGGAGCCAACGGCGCCGGAAAGAAACTCTGCGGGTTGCCCTGAAGCCCGAGAGAGAGGGACCGGAAAATCCCAAAAATTAGGTTTCGCCCATGGCTAACATTTGTCTTATTATATGTTCAAAGTGAGAAAAGATAAGAGAAGAAAAATGAACATAATCACAATAGCGAAATATCAATTGCAATGTAAATAAATAGATCAAGTATTGCTGGAATCTTGGATCTCAATAATCAATGGATCAATGCATCTCTTATGTCGATAGAGTACCCAGAGAAGTAAATAAAATAAACCAATACCAGTAGTTTTTGATCAATCTTGATTTTGTTGTATGAAAATAGTGGTGAGTAAAAATTTTGCTCGCCCACCAGTTCGGGAGAGCAAAGGTTTTTCTGGAGAAGAAAAAAAATTTCAATGGAGTGGTGGTGTTTTGGTCGCCGAGGGTTGATGTTTGTTGCCGCCAGGAAAAAAAAAACAATGTTAGATTCTTTTATAACAGGCAAAAAATGCTGAAAATTAAAAGGAAACATTTGAGATCAGGGATATTTACGTCATAAATCATGATTCATTAACGGTAAGAACAACACGAAGGAACTGAATTCTGTTACTAAGAGCAGTTACTGTTAAATTGTCGACTTAATCCAAAATTTAGGGGGTAAATGGAGATTTTATAACCATAGGGAGGTATTTGTCTCACGTTCAAACCATGAGGGAGGTATATGTCTTTTACCTTTCAAAAATATTGTGGTAAACATCATCGCCATCAGGAAATCAGTTTAAAGGTCACTGCGATTTATAAGTTCAACAAAGAAATTGCTCTCCTTGTGCGAGGACAAACAAAGAAAGGATACAAAGGACTGATAGAGTTGTTTCATTATTAAAACAAGAATGTGGTTTTTATGAAACCTCCATAACATTGCAAGGAAGGGTTATTCAAAGCATAGAGTGAGGAATAACACGCTCAAAAACTAAAATCTAAACAGTTTTCTTCTAGGTTTAGTGAAGATGCCCGATCCATAAGTGCGTTTCATCATCTCAACTAGCAGAGGGAATTGCAACAATGAAAAAAGGGCGACTGGGACGAGGGAGAAAATTATGATCGGATATGAAACCCAAGCTAACTGTTTGATCAGCATTAGATATAGAGCAGTACCGAAAGATACCATCATGGTGACAATGGAAAGGAATAGGCATGCGATCCCGAAAATTAACTTTGTTGGTAAGGACACCAGAAAATCTTCTTCTGCATATCGTGCTGTAAGAATCCCTAAGAACATCAGAATTGAAGTTGAAGAAGTGAACATAGAGAGTGCATTGGATGCCATAAAAAGCAAGAATGGCTTCCTCTCTGATTCTAGCATCACCGGGAATCCTGTTCTACTATCATTACCACCTGGAACAGTGAAAGCTGTTGTAAACATGACGGCAGCAATAAGAGTCCCCACAATCATACTTGATCCTGCAGTATTTTTCATCCATCTTTCTCCCTCCTTTGCCAACAGCTTATGCTCATCAGAAAATAGTGTGGAAGTTGTTTTCATGTTCTCATTCTTCTCTTCCTTGCACCTTGGTTGGACGATACTTTCCACTTCCTACAGTGAAAGAGATAAACAAAATGTCAGTAAGATTTTGAAATCAGAAAACCATTAATACAGTTTATGTGTTTCTTTGTAACAAGGACAGGATTCATGGCAGGTACAGTTACTATCTCCATGGTGCAAAACCACGCAAGATTGTTCATATTTCACCCCGCTAATTGGAGTCTGTATATATCAATGCTCCTGAAGCTTTTTGCCCCCTATATCTCTCTCTCCTTTTCATGACACCGCTTTACTTACCTTACAAACTAAACAGCGTGTCTTTCCTCAGTTTCCTTGAAACTCTACAGTTGAAATGTATTCAATAGGGGAATATGTGGAAGAATCTCACAAAATGAATTTTCTTCGGAATCAATGGAACTCACTTTCCTACTTTGGAAACAGACATGCTTCTTCTTTCAGTCGATGTGTACTTATTACAACATTCTCTCTTTCATATACCAACTGCTTATACTTCTACTCTAAACAGTATAGAAAGAAATCATACTGAGCCAGCAGTGCCTTTACCTGCCAAAAATCCAGGAGAACAAAGTCGACAAAGCAAAGTAAAATATTGTTTACTTGAAAACTCTAACCTGAAACCACTGTAATTCCCTTTGCATTTGTAGGGCAGCTCCTGAAACCCTCTCAAGTTGAGATGAAGGAGACAATTGGGCAGCCAAATGCAAAAAATTGTTTCCAAAAACATCATGTCGACGCGCAATTATGCTCTTTTTAGTACCCAAGCTATAGATAAGGTTATAAATCTTCTCCTGACGAAGAATAACTGCATGTGAAAAGATTGATCTTCCTCTTTTGTCTTTTCTCCAAATAATTTCAGTAGCAAATTCAAGAACTTCATCAACAAACTCGACAATTCCATGCTCGATCGCATCATATAAGATCTTATCAATATCCATATTTTCAAGTTCTGGCTTACTCAACTTCCGGACCTCCTTAAAAATGCAGGCAAGTAATTCAACAGCTTCACCATGAATTAATTTCCTGTCATGTATTTCCTTGATATCTGGGACTGGAAATAGAAAAGAACCAACAAGAAAATGAGAATATTAACTCTGGCATCAAAATAAAGATGATTGATGACACATACCAAGGCATCTCAAAATTGTCCATCCCATTCCCTTCAAAACCTGGGGTACTGCAAAAGTAGGAAGGCGTGAAACAGGAAATGAAGATGAAAGCTAAAAAGTCTTCTAGATGCTTTTAGAAATGTGACATAATTGATGAATTAGTTCCACATCTGCATAAGGGAATCTAGAATAGTTTAAATTGATACTACTTGCCTCTGTAGTCTGTACTAAACATAGATTAAGAATCAGCTTATGGGACACTACTTTCAAAATCCAAGCGATTATTCCCGACTTGAGAAGAACACGCTTGAAAAGCTAAATGAATGTTATCCAAGAAAAAAAGATGAATGATAACGAGAAACCAGAACAAAAGTATCACTTAGAAAAGAATGCCTGAAGGAACAGAATTATATAGGAATCGATTAAACAGATAGGTATATCCCATGCGTAAGCTTAAAGAGGGTGAGAATTATCAGAACAAGGCTGCAAGTAAATAAGGCTACAAACTCTACTTGGGAAGACTATCTGAATAGTGGTATAAGCGGGAACAATGCGACAGGCATCCACTGATTTTGAAAACTAAAATTAGCAATGTAAATGCGGCGACACCACGTTTACCATTCACATTTTTGAAATATCCTAATACTGGTAATCTCACCTTACTAATAAAAAGCATGAATCTGGCTGCAAGGAATTTTCAGTTAGGTGTGATTTCATATGTTTCTGTGCGACTGGATTCTAACTGAACATTTTTCAAAGCGTAAACACAATGTTTCACAATGGTGATAGCAAGGTTGATAGTCTTCAGGTCATATAAGTTCCATGATTATTTTATACCATCCAACTAGAAATTAAAGGCTTTGTCCTAAAAATCCAAGATAGGGACAATGTTGCAACCAAAATATATTGCACCCCTTGACCCTAGATGGCAAGTGAACTATGTCAATCACTTTGATTAAAGCTAACTGCAGTCTCAAATATTCAGTTCATTCACATGGAAGAAACTGAACATATTTCTACGTGACCCTTTCCTACCTACCTACTCTATTAACTATTAATTTTTTTCTATAACAATCAAATACTTCATGTTTAATTTCAGTGGTCATTGAAATTTCTACCAACAATTTTTTCAACTTCCATTCATTGTATGTCACCTGGTTAAGAAACTGAGGAAGACGAAAAGGCAATTGAGGAGATTCAAACCTCAAACCTTCACTCTTTAATATGCATTAGATGATACTTAAGAATAAAAAAATGAAAATGATTTCAATACCGTATCCACTAATCTTTCCACCTCCATGCATTGTTTTTGCGAGCATCTCCTCATCACTTGAATCGTGAATGTCAATGTTGTGGTCTTCAAACATGCTTGAATCTTGAGTTGTGCTCCCATCTTGACTGGAACCTCTTGATCTATGCCAACGTGGATGTACCATCACACCTGGGTCATGAGTCGAGCGTCAAAAGATTTCTGCATTTTTAGCTTTCATGTACTAAATTCTATATACAAAACTAATGTAAGCTTCAACAAAGTTCAGAAAATTAGCATATGAAATTCATCCCACTCATATTTTGCATAGTTTCTGGATTTTGAAATGATAAAGTAAAATTAAATAGATACTCACAGGAGTAGATCCATTGTTTCCAGAAAACAAAATTGGTTCCACTAGGAAATGCAGATGGCTTATGAGACAAAATTCGAAGAGTGTAGTCACCATTATGATCTGGGATGACTCCAAGTTTTGGATACCGTTTCAGTAGCATTGAAGCAACATCTATAGAAATCAAAAGAAAGAATTAGGTATATGCATGCATATAATATATATACAAAGGGTTGCAATGACACTTTTACCTAATGCCATTATGTACATGCTGATAATGAACAGGTGCATGTAAAGCGCAGAATGGTTGTAAGCAAATTTAGACAAAATTCCCATTGTATCTAAAATCTTACCATAAATTTCGGCAGTAATCAGAGAATTTAGTAGTGTAACTCCATTTCCCCCCCTCTCTGGGCTCAATTCCTCCTTTGGTGTCACGCTGTATAGATACTGAACCATACGCCTTTGACCATATAATGCAGCTACAATGACAGGAAGCTGCCCATCTTCGTGTTCATTTGTGATGCTAACTAACTTATGATTTTTTCCTACCAATGCCTTCGCTAACTTTGTCTGGCCACTGATTGCAGCTAGAGAAAGTGCTGTGGAGCCATATTCATTTTTCATTTCCAAGTCTTCTGGTAGCATTTTCTTCACCAGCTCCTCTGCAATCTTGTTGTGTCCAGTCAGAATGGCAATGTGAATAGCAGTGTCTTTATGCAGTGAAATTCTTGCCCTAGCTGCATTTGGATCTCGTTCAAGAAAAGTCTTTGTACGCTGCAAATTGCCTTCATCAATTGCTCTGTACAGGTCAGCATGATCGAGGTAGTCTCTGGATCCTGTGAATGGAGGAAGAATTTGATTAAATTGAGCATAGCTCATGCAGTGATGTATGCTAATGAACTCAGGCAAGCATAGCAAGAACTTCAGCGCAGAGCAGAGATTCCGAAAGAATTTATAGGCATGAATTCTAATATTAGTCTGAATGTCAACTCAAAACAATTGCACTCATGAACTGATCGATTCTAGTGCATGCTTAAGTGTTCAAATTTGTTGAGTTAGTCCATGAGTTTTGCTAAATCAATCAGCCCATGTTAGATAAGGTTTACAAGTGGCATGGATAAAAAATAAGCTCTAAACATTTACAGAGATTTTCATAAGATATTAGGTTATACTCTATAAAGCAGAAGAGAAGATAAAGGAAGAGCAAAACAACTGAAAACATCCTGGCTAGAAGAGAAAGCTTCATCAGCTGACTTCTAGCTTTAAATGCCAAAATCTAGAAATTTCATCAGCAACCATGAACAAGGGTTACCTTCATCTCCAACAGGATTTCCATCTGCAAGATCATCTTCAGTCAATTTTTTCCTGTGCTTTATCTTTTCAGCCAAACGAATCCATGCAAATTGTGCAGAAATGTGAGCTTCTTTGAACTTAGAATATGTGCCTGGTCCACACGAAAGTTGAATGGCATGTAAAGCCAGTGCATTCTTCTTCTTCCATTCTTCATGTTCTTTTTCTTTATCTTTACCAGGATCAGTCTCTTTCCCAGAGACAACACCCCAAAGGCCATGGCCAACCAGATAATGTTTCAAGCATATTTTCCAGGCCTCGTAGTTGTCCTCAGAAAGCTCCTCAGGAACAATTCCAATAACTGGTTTGTTAGATCTGTCACCTCCTGCAGAGATGTTTAAATGAGAAGGTTTTAGGCCCCGTTTGGTAACCAAACTCAAAATCATGTTTTGAAACTCATTTTGATTTTATAATAGTTTTTCGTTATTCCCAATAAGCATTTTTACATTTTCAATAAATTTTTTTACATTTCTAACACACTTTTTACATTCCCAATGTAATTTTAATATTATAAAATCAAAATGAAACTCAAAATCATATTTTGAAACCTCTTTTCCACGGGGCCTTAATGTCCCATGGAGAAGGAGGATGCAGAATATATGGCCTAACTAGGACTTGGGATGATCACGAAGAACATAAATAACTAACCAAAATGGGTAATTATCATGGTTAAACAAGCAGCTAGCGCTAAGTACTACAGCTTCAAATATCATAAAATATTATTCCTATCTATTTTATTAGAAGAGTCCACTTTTTAACAGTGAAAACAGTATTACAAAGTGGACTCTAGTAATGTGTTAGGAAAGATATCCTAACATAATGCCTTCCAAGATGGATAGAAGAGGGCAGGAACCAACTCCTAACCAATTATATATGTAGATTCACTTTCAATTTTCAAAGATTATGTCATTTCAGACTACAATATTGATAAATTTAATAGTAACATTCAATTGTCAAAGATTCAGAAATATCATAGACTTATCAAAGCCATACAATAAAACCTTGAATACTAGTCCGGCTCGCTCTAAAATGCTGTTTCCACTTTCCATCCCCTACACCCTAGCTACCAAATATCTCAATTACAGTGCTAGAAGAACCATGAACTAGCTTTTCATAATCACCAATGGACTTCAAAGAAACAGTGGATATGATGATCTTGAAACAGGATGATTCGACGTGTATTCCAACATACAAAAATAAAAAATATTCATATGCTAAATTTGTTAGCATATGAAACCTTTTTTCTTTCTTCTTTGTCAGAAAACTTTAGTAAATTAACTTAACCGCATATGATAGTCATTAATAATATAATATTAGTGTGATGCAAAATGGCCCAACTCTCAGAAATCTAAAAAACTACAGAAATCATAAATATAGATAACATCAATAGTTCATAAAATGCAGAATATGATTTGAATGGGCATCAGTAGTTCACAGAAAAGCTTACCAGAGATGGCCAAAGAACAAATATTAGAGCCAAATTAACAAACAAGTAGGGAAAACAAATTAACTCATATCCCTTTTCATTTCCAATATGTTTCGTCCACCCTCCAAATTTCCAGTCAAAAATCTACTTAATCCTACATGTAATTTTCTTGTCTCAGAATCAGCCACCATGATTTGGCAATTTTTGCGAAGTGGCCTCTTCAGAGATGAAAAGAAGTCTAAAGGAGTGTAGTGGGAAGGCAGCCAGGCACCACAAGAATGATCACCCCGTCAAATGCTTTTCATGTGAACTAGAATTAAGAGCCCATTATTGAAAATGAAAAGAATTGTGGGGGGAAAAAAAAAATCTCAAAGGCCTCTATATCATTGTTAACGGTTAAATATTCACCTTCAAGAATTATGAACTCTAGAGTTCAAATCAAAATTAAAATTAAAATAACAAAAATAATAAGGGCAAAGGTGCATATTTGCCCCTAACATTTTGTACAAAGTGCAAATATACCCCTAATGTTTATTTTAGCTCAAAAATACCCTTAATGGTATCAAACATGGTGCAATATTACCTTTCTATTAAATAATAATGACCACTACACTAACTATATATGATATGGCATTGACACATCATCATCTCCTTTATCTAATCTCTCCCTGTCGAAGAAACGAAATAAGACTTTTGCTTTAGCCCTCCTGCCTGCAATGCAAGAAAGGATAATTTTTGTAGCTCTTGAATAATTTGAATGGAGCCCAAAGAAAGCAATGGAAATCATTGTCTTCCTCACTCTCATTGCAATTCTTGCCGCAGCAATTTTCAAGAAGCACTCTTCATTTTTTTTTTCTTCTTTTTTTATAAGAATAGATCATAAATAAATATCTGACTCCTAAATCATCAACAACACCGGCGGAACACAAAACATATCTCGATTGGTCGATTATTTAAATTAAAGCAAGGCCGCGGCAGCGAGGAAAACTGCAACGGCAGATCCAGCGGAAGCTACTTAGGAGACGCGGTCGGAGATGCTCAGGGAGCTTGTGCGGCCACCATCGAAATGGCAACCAAAGCTAGCAATGCATTGCTCTTGAGAAAGCCTTGCTTAAAACCCTTAAGAACCCTAAAGTCGATCTCTTCTGCTTTCTGAAGAAAGAGAAAGTGAGAGAGATTTCTACTATTTTCTGTTTTCGGATGATCAACAATTGCTTAAAGATCATCACAGAAATGGAGAAAGTGCGGCGCAGAGAAACCCGGAGCAACCCAAGAAGACTGTTGATTAAGATCCCTGAAGATGGATTCCTAGATTGGATGAGTACTAGAGAATGGACAAGGCTGGAAACGGGAGGAACCATGTGTCCAAATGTAATTAAAGCCTCCGATGGATGTGAAGATTACACAGATTGGGGAAACCATTGCCATTCATTTGAGGAAGAAGATGATGATGTGTGAATGCCATATCATACTTAATTAGTATAGGTGTCACCAAGGTTGTTAAACTCGGATTTTTAGCTAGACTTGTTTTAGGTCTAGAATCGGAATCGTAGAATCGTATCGTAAAATCGAAAAATAGTATAAATTGTATAATTAATTTAAAAAATGACTATAAATGACATAGGCATATAAATAGAGTTATAAAATACTAATAATAATTTAAATTTAAATATAAAAGTTAAATTTGCATGTTTGGAAAAAATATAGGTAGAATTATTATAATTAATATTGAAAAGAAAATAAATAAAGTAATCCTTTTTACTATATTATTAATTAACTGTGAGAAATTATAAATTTAATAGAAACACGTATGTTATAAAGATTAAAAAAAATGACCCTAGAAAAAAATTAAAAATCAAAAGTTAATAAAAATATAATTTGTCGAGGTTAGAATAAGGGCGAGAAATTAGTAGTTTTAAAAGAATCACAACTTTTATAGAATACAAATGTGATGGATGCTCAAAGAGAAAATTAATAAGTAATAAAAACCGAAATATTTATAATTTCAGTTCTTGTTAAAATAACATGGGTACATTTGGTCTAGTGGCATGTTTGATGTGCAAAAGTAAAATACTTTCATAGATCTAGGGTTTGAACCCTGCTTGTGCCACAAATCTTTTTTCCCTTCCTTCTTTGGCAAAATTGCCAAATCCCACATCAGGTTTAGAGAAAGCTTCATAAGGGAGGAATTTCACAAACCAGGGGCTGGGCCAATAATGAATTAAAAAAAATTCAATGGCCAAATAGCTCAAATATTAATAATATTTTTGGACTCACTCTAAACTTGTGAACTAGGACGAGTCTAACCGAGTACAAGAAGTCCAAAGCAAGTCTAATTTGGTTCTAGATTTTAACTGAGTTTGACTCGATTTAGGAAAGTCGGCTCGTAGATTCGGCCGAGTCTACAAGTCAATGACCGAGTTTGACAACTATGGGTGTCACTATTATTTTAGATAAAGGTAATATTGCACCATGTTTAACCACATTAAGGGTATTTTTGAGCCAAAATAAACACTAAGGGCATATTTGCACCTTGTACAAAACGTTAGGAGCAAATCTGCACCTTTGCCCAAAATAATAATGTCAAATTTAAGGTTTTTCATTTCACCTTTTTCTCTTGATTATTGACACGTTAGATTTGTAACTCTTTGGGTTTAACGCTCTTTTATAACACTATTTACAATTTGTGTCAAGTATGTTTTTAGCCCATTTTCGTAAACTAAAACAGTAACACTCTCTATATCATGTCAAATTTTAGTGGTACAAAATTAAAAAACTCCATAAGAAAAATACTCTCAAAGAATTTTTGTGGACAACTCCACCAATATTAAGTGAAAGATTTTTCTATAAGAGTTGGCCCCCCAAGGATACTTAAAAGTCCTTTTTGGGGACGTAAGTCCTAGGTTCGAAACATTTTGTACAATCATAAAAATGTTGCGGTGCAATAATTGATTATTGTATTATCAGTTGTCAATATGATTAATTCAAAAAAAAAAATCAATATTTTGATATGTTTTTGGCCGCTTGCTTTAGTCCAATATACAAGTTAATTAAGCAGAAAAACAAAGACAGGATAATGGGAATTAATGCAGAAAATAAATACAACACAAGATGAATTCTATAGTGGGAATTAATAATAAACACAATAAAAATAATGAAATGAGGGTATTTAAATTATGATGATGCATAATATAAAGAGAGACTAGAAACGTACCCGAAACCTTCGTCATTCTTAGTGTATAGCGCGTGATAGTTTTATATTAGTGTATTTGTTTACTACCGAGGAAAAAAAAAAAAAAAAAAGGAAAGAAGAAAACGAAATTTGTGGTTCTTACTATCATTAGACTTAGAACTTGCATTTATAGAAACAAATGCATCTGCGTTATATTCTTTTCTCCAAAAAAGAAAAAGATGTCTGAATAATATGCTTACTCCCCGCTTCAAGTAATTGTTTATTCTATATCAAAAACAAAAAGTTTTATTCTATAAATAATTACAACAAACTCTCTTCAATTTTGACTAAATTATAAAACATCCCTTAAACTGCTTGTTATATTAAAAGTTACTCCCCTTACTTTGTTACAATTTGGTCCGTATTTTATTTTTGGTTTGGTTACACCATCTACATTTTCTAATTGCACTCTTTGACCCTTTTTTTTACTGGTGCCAGATATTTTACTTTCCTTTTGACCATCTCTGAAATTTCAAAGGCATAACATAAGTGTTTTTGACTTAATTGTGAAAAAAAAATTATATATATTTATATATATATTTAAGGGAATGTGTTGGAATTCGTTCAACAATTGGGGGTCTGTGATGGGGAGAATTGCATGTCTGCCGCTTCGCTACCCCTGGTCTCTCCAAAACTACAGGGCTAACCCTTGAGTACAATTGTGAAAAATATAATTGTTTAGGGAGTTTCTATAATTTGAACTTTAAAAAGTATTTTACAAGCAGATAAAGCGTAAGCTTGCTTGGGTAATTTAATTTTGTATTCCATCGTGACTCATGATGACGCTTTATTTCTTATTATCTATTTTTATTTTGAAAGGTTATCTATCTTGTTCATGACTTCATGACTAAAGATATATATCCTCAAAAATCAGTAAAGAAAGTGGTGACTCTAGTGGTTTCCGAGTTTGAACTCAGAATAGGGTTGTCATTTTCTACAAGAAAACCAATATACACGAAATAAACATGTTATGATTGAATTTTTGTAAGTTTTAAATAACACGAATAATTAAGCGGATAAAATAAATATTGAGAATATTAATACGGGAACCCGTCAACCCGAACTTGTAAACTTATAGTCAAGTAATTTCTAATATAATACGGAATTATAACACGAATTTTACACCACATAAATATACTAGTCTACTAGAGTTCGCTTTAGTGGGCTTCAATAATTTAATGAATCAACACTAATAATTAAATACGGAATTGATATTTGTAGCGACGGAATCGATATTTGCAGCGACATTTTTGCGTGAAAAAACCGAAATGCCCTTGGGGTAAAAAAAAATTTTTTAAAATTTAAAATTTTTAATCTGTTGGAATAAATTTATAAAAAAAAAAATTTTTTTTCCGGAACCATCGCCGGTCGCCGGCGATGGTTTTGTGGAAAACCATCTCCGGGTGATGGTACACCCTCCCCCCCTTACCTTTAGATTTTTGATATTTGCAGCGACCACCGGGCGGATCTTCTCCATTTCGGTAAAAAATTGTACAATTTTGACAAAACTACTAATAAATTCGGACATAATACAAGTAAAATAATTAATAAAACTACATTAAAAAAATTTAAAAAAAAAAAAACCAAAGTGTCGCCGTCGCCCGGCGACACTTTTGCAAAAAAATGTCGCCAGCGACACTTTTGGCAAAAAGTGTCGCTGGGCGACGGCGACACTTTAGCACAAAACTGTCGCCAGCGACACTTTCCCCCCCACCAACTAACAGTAAGTAAAAAAATTTCGGGACATAATACAAATAAAATAATCAAAAAAACTTTTTTTAAAATTTTTTATGCCCCAAGGGCATTTAAGTCTTTTCACAAGAAAATGTCGCTGCAAATATCGATTCCGTCGCTGCAAATATCATGCCCCATTAAATAAATATAATCAGAGTTTGAAAGTATTGACAAGGGGCCCCATAATCAAAGGTCCCAAACTTGACGTGAGTTATCACTCGGATTTCAATGGTATATATTAGTGTGAAAAACTATAGTTCCTTTATAGAACTATTAAGTCACTCAATAATGACCTATAATGCATTACTAATGGAATTGTATTATACAATTGCATAGGCCATTATTTATTGCCTAAATAGTTCCGTAAAGGTATTATATAGTCTAACCCCATACTAGGATATATTTCTTTTAATTTTCTTTTACATCGTTTGCAAAAAGGTGTAGCAAATGAATAAATTATGTAATATAAAATTATATTCTCTCTGTTATATTAGAAAAGTTCAGCTTTAAAATGTATAATTTTGTAATGAATTATAAAATATAATATTTTAAATAAGTAATTTATCATTATTTTTTCACTTGTATCTCTATTTCTAATAGGTGGGTTAACTGTGAAAAAAGGAAAAAAAAATTTAGAAAAAAGCTAAACTAAAACCTTCTATTGACACATTTACTTTTTACAAAATTGTTATACGCAGTAACCGTTTTACTATTCGCAGTAACATTTCCCTATGAAAATACAAAAATGCCCTTGGCCTAAAATAAAAAGAAAAAGAAGAAAATCGGGTACTGTTCACCGTGCGGGAACAGTACTGTTCACGCACGGGTGCACAGTACCCGATTAGAAAGAAAACTGAATAAATACCGCCGGTCTCCCCGTAACCGTTTTACTAAACGCAGTAACATTCTTCCGTAAAAAGTCTGAATTACCCGAGTACGATCCATATTACACTATAATTGAACACTATATTTATTTTTTTTACTTTAAATTAGTTTGCATAAATTCTCTATATACCCCTTCATTATAATTTTTGGGAAAAAAAACCCATTCGGGGGGGGGGGGGATTTTTTTTCCCGGATCTGCGATTATCTGGACGTTTTTTTTCTGTTTCTGCAACATTTCGGCCGGGGAGACTGTCTCCCCGGATGGAATTCCCGGAATACCGCCAAGCGCCGGTGGTATTTTCGGCGAAAATACCGCCAGTGACCGCGAAAATACCACCAGTCGCCTGCGGTATTTTCGCCGGAAATACCGCCGGCGGTATTTCTTCACCTTTTTTTCTAACTGGGTACTGTTCACGCGCGGGTGAACAGTACTCGGTTTTCTTCTTTTTGCTAGGGGCATTTTTGTCTTTTCACAGGAGAATGTTACTGCGAATAGTAAAACGGTTACTGCGTTTAGTATGCCTCATTTTTTATTTAAAAGATGGACTTTTTCTTTTATAATGGAGGGAGTATACAATAGTCTATAGCTATATCATATATAAATTAAAGTGTTAATATAATTTAAAGTGAACCACTTTTAATATGTCTTTACTTTTCAATTGTGTTCGTTTTGGTATTTATACATTTTTCGTAGCCACAAATGTACCTATACTAATTTAAAGGAGCCAAAAATATACTTTTGTCGTTAAGTCCTAACGAGACTAACAGAATTGGCAGAATATGCCTTTCATATGACTTTTTTCAGGGGTATTTTTGTCCCATCCACTTCCAATTTTTTTTTTTTTGCCTTTTTCTTCTTCTTCTGCAAATTTACTTCTCCAGAATCTCTGCTATATATCTTATCTCCACTGTATATCTTTTTCTTTAAGAAAACGGAATTGTTATCAGCAGGCCACCTTTTACTATTCGTAGGCCACTTTTTAAAATTTTTATACGTGAATTTACATTTTTGCCCTTTATAGTTTCTAACTTTATAAAAAAATTACCCAACTTTTTTAAATCTAACAAAATCGCCTGGACTGGGCGATTTTCTCTGGGAAAATCACCTGGCCGGGGCGATTTTCTCTGGGAAAATCGCCCAGTCCAGATGATTTTATCTAGAAAAATCGCCCCGGCCAGGCAATTTTCCCAGAGAAAATCGGTGTCCTGTGGCTATTTTCTCTAAAAAAAGTGCCACAAGACGGCCTTTTTTTCAGGTTTTCCCGGTCATTCGTCGAAAAATCGTTTTTCCGGCGAACGACCACTAAATTTTCGAAAAATCGATATTTTTAGGGAAAATCGCCTGGCCTGGGCGATTTTATCTGAGAAAATCGCTTGGTCTGGTCGATTTTCTCTGGGAAAATCACCTGGTTTGGGCGATTTTCCTTGAGTTAAAAAAGTTGGGTAAATTTTTTTTTAAAAGTTAAAAACTATCAAGGGTATATTTGTCTTTTCATCATTTAAAATTTTAAAAAGTGTCATGTGTTTAATAAAATAGTTCCTGCAAATAACATGCCCCTAAGAAAAACCCATCTCCATTTTCGCCGCACTCAAAAACCCACCTTCATTCTATAATTTTCCAATTCAAATTCAAATTCTCAGCACAGGGCTACTCACCCACAGCTAGACCAGAAGCCGAGAAGAATTCACCCCGCTCTTCCAATTTTATCTAGCCTACATCGGATCCAGATCGGCTGCTTCAACTTCTGCACTCAATAAGTCGTCGTCAGTTTGTTTTTCTTTTAACTGTTGGCTTCCGTTGCTGTCTCCTCCACGTCGGCCTTGTTTTGAGTTTGAATTTCTTGCTGCTCCGCATTGTTATTGGACCTTGTTTGGCGACCGCATACTGCTGCGACACCCGCCGCCGCCGTTGGATTTATCCTTCGCATCACCAGGTTTCAGAGACACCCACCGTGGCCGCTGTGTTTAAACAGATCTACATCCCCGTCGTGGTTCTTCTTTGATCTATTTTTAATCTGGCATCCACCCATTTTTTGTTCTCAGATCCGGTGGGGTTGGTGTTAATCAGATCTACTCCTGGAATTGGGTTTCTCTTCGCTGGACGACAAAGAGCTGACGCCGCTGAATTTCTTCAGACCGTCGCCGCCCTTGCTTTTTTTCATATCTAAAGAAGCACACAACCGTTTTATCAAGTTTAATTAATTTAAATATCATGAATTTATGATTATTAATCTTCTATTCTGATGAAAAAAGAAATGAAATTTGCATTTGGATGATTGGATTCTGTGTAGAATCCACCGAAAATTTAGGGATGTGTAATTGATGTGACGCAAAAATTACAATGAGGGAACGATGCTTCTTCGCGGCCCAAAAGAATTCTTGAAGACAGTAATAGCCCAATTCAAATGAAGCTTTGAGGAACCCAATGGCCCAACTGGAGATGAGCAATTTGAGGAAAAAATTTAATAAGGTTGTTGAGCTTGGCAAAGATGATGAAACTGGATGATTTCGTACTGTTCCGTTTACCAATTGATGATCAATTCAGAAAAGGAGCGGGGCTTTCCCCCCTGTATAGGCTCCGACGATCAAGTCAGTAATATGAAAGAGATAAGCAATATAGAACAAGAGTGCTCAGAAAAATTGTGAATGAGAGAAGAGCTTAAGAAATGCTAGTGAGAATTGCCAGAAATAGCTGATTGGAACTTACCCGAATGAGGCTTGTGCCTGAGTATTTATAAGCTTACTCTTGATGGTTCCGTTGAGTAATGGAGACATACGCTCCTAATTATTCCTTTTGCAATGATGTTTTTTGCCTTTCCGGGAAATCTGGCTTTAACTTTGGCTCCTTTGTTGTAATTGATCTGCACATATTAAAATAATGGTCCTACCATGATATTTTATATTATTATCTTTATTTCAGGTCGGCTTCACCGATCTAATCTTACCGACTAAAATATAGATGAGTTTCAACACTTGACCGATCTAACTCCATTAAGCTTTTGCCGACCTGGGCTTCTCTAGTAGAATTGTACTTTTTTCCGACTCAATCTTGACCGATCTGAGTTGATAAGTTTTTACCGATCTAAAATTACCAAGTTGATTTATAATGTTTTCCGACCTTAAGTCTTCATGAGTTTATTGAGTCTTTTAGGACCGAGCTGAGCATTTATATCCGATCTAAAGTTATAACAGACAAATTAGGTTTATATAATCTTTCCGACCTGAACATAGATCTGGGCTTCTTTATATATTACTGTTTCTTTGTTTTAACCCTTTGGGCTAGGCCTAATGGAAATTTCAATTTTATGCACATCAGTAATAATTTATGGCATGTTCTTTTTGAACGTTTTAAAAACAGTTTTGAAAACAAATTTTGAAAAATAGTTTTATAATGTAAAAAGTGTATTGAAAATATAAAAAGTAGATGCTGAATAGTAAAAAGTTGTATTGAAAATGATGAAATATGATTAAAATATATTAAATTTACTGTTGAAACCAAAACCGTTTTCAAAACGAAACAAAAAGAACAGGCCCTTAGGGAAGATGATGAACAATAAATTTGGAGAAGAAAAGGGGAAAAAAAAAAAAAAAAAAAAGGGAAGGATGTAACACTGAAAAGACAAAAAAAGGAAAAAGATGATGAACAGTGAAGGAACAAAAATGTTTATGAAAAATGACATGTGATGGCAATTTCATTAAGTTTAACGGTGAGTTAACGATAAAGTATATTTTTGACCTTTTTAAATTAATATAGATACATTCGTGGCTAAGAAAAAAGATTATGCACCAAAGCGGACATTTTCGTATATTAAAGGCGGTTCACTCTATAATTTATTACAAAATACAAACATTGACACACACACACATATATATTACACCATGCGTAGGAATTTTACAACATATAGGCCATGTGTGGTATGATTTCCAAAACATGGTTTTGAGATTTATTTTGATTTTATAATATTAAAATTATATTGGGAATGTAAAAAGGTGTATTGAAAAATGTAAAAAAGTGTATTGAAAATGATGAAAAATTATTATAAAATTAAAACTTTTCTCAAAACCATGTTTTGAGAATCAAAACAAACAGGGCCATAATAATTACAGATACTCCTAATCAATTTACTCCTTCAAATTTATTAAAAGAGTCTGATTAATAGTATTGCAAATATTATTAGAAAATGAATTTTTTTAATAAAACAAAAAAAATATATTTACTTTTTTTTTTTATTAAAACAAAAAATATTTTAAATAGAACGAATAAATATAAAACAGGCCCTAAAACTGCTTGTACCTATATGACCAGTCCATGACCCAAACTGATCCCAGATTGATTTGGGAGCAGCAGGCCTGTTTAGGCTAAAAATGGGCCATCTTAGGGCCCCCTTTTCTTTCTGGCCCATTAGCATAACCACATCTTCTGCCCTAACACTCTCTCCTTTCAAGTTTCAGCATCAGAAGATTACTACAGAAGCATTAGCTCTAGCTGACCTGCGGCCCTCACTCCCTCATATTCGCGTCGTGTTCGTCTGGCTAATCTGCCGACTCTGCCGCCATGAAGGTTATTCTTCCTCTCGATCTCTCTCTCGTACACTCATTTACTCACAGAGAATCAATGGAAAGTCTGATTTGTTTTTTTCCTTGCTAGTTTTAATTTTGAGCTATATGTTGCTTTTGTTTGTGGTTGCAGTTCAATATTGCGAATCCCACCACTGGTTGCCAGAAGAAACTTGAAATCGACGATGACCAAAAGCTGTACGGTTTTCCTTTTGAATTTCTTTTTTTCCATATCGATCTATTAATCGGTCTTGATTGTTTTAGTCTCCTATTTTTGCGACACATTAGGTGAACTTGGTAGAAATTCTTTGTTTAGATAATTAAGCCGTGTGGTCCACATATTTTCCTTATGATGTTTTGTTTAAACGATTGATACATTTGTTAGCAGTGATGAGTATGCCTTTGTGCAATGCAAAAATAGACAGTAGTGCTTGGCTGTTTATCAAATGTGATTTTCTCTAGCGTGCACAAACTTCATATGTAGTTCTGCTTTTTTACACCAGTTTTCGGTTGTTTTCACAGTTTTTCACAAATGACCCAGTTAATCTGGAATTTAGATAGTTACTGTTTGTGCCCCTGATATTGCTGCTATTTGCTTGTCTTGATTCTTTTGATATAATTAATAAGCTGCCAAGAAATTGCTCATTAGACATCATTTTCAATTCTCAGACGTGTATTTTGGGACAAGAGGATTTCTCAAGAAGTGAGCGGGGATGAACTGGGAGACGTAAGCCAATTGCTTATGTTGCTTCTGTTTCCTTTTTTTTCAATTTTTCAGAAAAAATCAGTGTTTAATGTTTTTTTTTCCCAACAATGAATTTCTTACAGGAATTCAAAGGGTATGTCTTCAAAATCATGGGAGGCTGTGATAAGCAGGGCTTTCCCATGAAACAGGGTGTTTTGACACCTGGACGTGTTCGTCTTCTCCTTCACAGGGGTAACTAATTTTTCCCTTGATCAAATAGAGATACTTGTACATTAGCCACTGTGTTTCATCTTGATTATAACTTGCTTTTGCTTTTTGCAGGTACTCCCTGTTTCCGCGGGTATGGAAGACGTAATGGAGAGCGTAGAAGGAAGTCTGTTCGAGGCTGCATTGTCAGTCCCGACCTCTCTGTTCTTAACTTAGTTATAGTTAAGAAAGGTGATGCAGATCTGCCCGGACTCACTGATATCGAGAAACCAAGGATGAGGGGCCCAAAGAGGGCCTCGAAAATTCGCAAGCTGTTTAATCTTTCCAAGGAAGATGATGTGCGCAAGTATGTGAATACCTACAGGAGAACATTTACCACGAAAGCTGGTGAGATTGTGCTGACATTACTACAATAAGTACCTATGTATTTTAGTTGGGAGTCAGTGTGTCAATTAAATAGTATCATTCTTTAGTGGATTATCGGGGTGGCTGACTCCATTTTTTGTGTTGACAGGAAAGAAAGTCAGCAAGGCACCAAAAATTCAGAGGCTGGTGACACCGTTGACTCTTCAGAGGAAGAGAGCAAGAATTGCTGATAAGAAGAAGAGGATTGCAAAGGCCAAGGCAGACGCAGCTGAGTACCAAAAGCTTCTTGCGTCCAGGTTGAAAGAGCAACGTGAAAGAAGAAGCGAGAGCTTGGCTAAGAAGAGGTCCAGACTCTCTGCTGCCTCTAAGCCGTCAGAGGCTAAGTGAGCTTGGTTTTAATTTGTGGATGTAGTCAATTTTGGGTTCCGTTCTTCTGTACACTTCTGGATATCAAACATACTGACAACTATATTTGCTTAATTTAAGATATGGAGTTTGGATGATTTACGGATTATGCTGAAATTTAGATGGGAAGAGATCCTGGTTACATTTTAGTATTTCCTATATTGGTATCCTCTTTCATTTCTCAAATCTTTATTCTTTCTTTACGATATTTTGGTCTGTGGGTATTGATTAAGATTTTACCCTTTCGCATATCAGTCCTGTGTTGCCGGTTGCATGAATGAATCTTTGTTTAATTAAAATTTAGTTCATTGGTGCATCTGAGTACAGCTTAAATTTCGATGACGTACGAAAATATGGATTAGTTTTGTTTGTGAAGCTGTAGGAAATTGCAGTGATATGCTCTTCTACGCTCCTTGTGATTCTGTTGTAATATTGTTTAATTGAAGGGCTGCTTGGTAAGGTAATTTCAGTAGTATTCCATAATTTCCATTTTTATGGTAGGATTCATACTTGAAACATGTTGCCGTTGTAGCAGTATTCATACTTGCCGTTGTAGAAAGTTATTCTCCTTAAATATTTTAAGCTTTTTGATAACTGTGAGCAATGGTATTATCTCCAACGTTAATGACACTGGATTCGCTCTACTGCTATCCTTTTATCCGTCTATTTTGTGGTTTGATGTATTAAATCATCTCATTTCTTCGACTGATAATTACCTGATCGTTTTCCATCTCCGACTTCTTTGATTTCCATTCAGTTTTAGTTCAAGAATTGTAGGTTAATTGAGCAAGGCTGCAGAAGGATAATGTAAAAATGTTGAGTGCAATTGTTGGGTAAGACATTTTCTCATGGATAGTTTGGGAATTACATTTTAAAGAGAATGTTGAGAATGTTATATTTTCTCATGGATAGTTGAAGAATCAAATAGTTAAAAAGAATTCAAGCACTCACCCATTTTCCTATGGGCGGATTTAAAAAATCAGTAATTCGAACTAAGAACCAAGAGTTAAGATTTATGAATTTTGAAACATTATAAACTAAGTGAAACAAAACTTAGCCTAATAAAGTTTCGGAATTGTTAATTGAATGACACATTTTACTAAATAAATGACACTTCTTAAAAAATTTAGACTTGAAATTATTTTTTTGCCCTTCCCCTTTCTACTTCCTTCTGCAGTAAAAGTAAGAAGAAAACAACTTTTAAACGAATCGCCCCATCCGATACGGGTGATTCTTTCCCACGGGCGATTCTTTTTAAAAGTTGTTTTCTTCTTACTTTTACTGCAGAATGACTGGAGATGAGTGAAAGAAAATTTGAAAGAATTGGAGTAGAAAAATGAGAGTGAGTTAAAGAGTAAAATGGAGAGTTGAAGAGGAAATGAGGGTGTAGGTAAAAATATTTATGATGGTAGAAATGTATAAGGATATTATTGCATTTTTACCACTTAAAATTTTAAAGTGTCCTGCAATTAACATGGCCCTAAAGTTTTTATGAACAAGTTGATTGACTAATCTAATTAAAACATTAAATCAACTAAAAGTTTAGAAAAAAAATCCTAAATCAATAATATACTCACAAGAGTGGTAAAAAAATATATTTCAGAATTAATCTACTCCTTCCGTTCCATTAGAAGGGTTCATCTTCATTTAGGTACAAATTATGAATATCAATGTACAATACCTTAATTAGCTAATTTGTCTCCGTTTGTTCTATTTATATCCTTACTTTTGAAATAAGGACTAATTCTAGACCACACATGATTATATAAGTAAGGGTAGAAGGTGTAAAAAAATTAAAAGGGAACTCTTCTAATTAAACAAAAAATATTTATCAAATTGAACCTTTCTAATGGAACAGATAGAGTATCAAATTATATAAAATAATGAAGGAGAACGCATGTTTCAAACTTGTCCTAATACTATTAGGAACTTAACTAAAACAGAAATCTAAAGAAACTAGAAAAAACAAGAAAAAAAGGAAATTTATTTTTCACAAGAAATTGTGATGGACGAATTTTAAGATCCTAAGGCTCTGTTCTCTTGTGGCAATTTCTCAAGAATCATCACTTTTTTTTTCCAAAACTTTACACAAAGAAACAACTTCACTTTTTCAACAATTCAAAATTAAAATTTTAAAATTCCCTCTAAATACCTACTCACATAAATTCAAAAAATAACACAATCATTACATTTTTTTATCTCTCACCTACACAATTTCCCAAAAAAAACTTCCCTCCAAAAAATTTCTAACAAAAAACTTTACTCCAACAAAATTTCTCCTACTCAAGCCACAAGAGAACAGAGCCGACAATAAGGAAAAGAATAATCTAAACCTTTAACAAAACAATCATGTATTCCTTTTAAGGAAAATTAGTAACAAACAAACTCACAGTTTCCAAGACAAGGTAGGAAAACAAGTTAATAACTCACTCTCTTTCTTGCAAATGGAATGAGACTTCACATACCCAAAAAGAAGACTTCCGAGTTCCACACGTTTTCCAATGATGGAAAAAACGTGTGAACAGTACACACTCAACCAATCTTCTTCTTTTCCTTTGCAAAATTGGTTTTTGCACAAAAGATGATGTAAGAAGTTTCTTTTACCATTAGAAGGGTAGAACCTTCTAAAAACTTGAAACATGCGAATTTAATTAGGTAGAGCAAATAACCTAATTAAGCTAAGTTTCATGCAATATATAAATTACCAGCATGCAAAATACATAAAGCAATAAGGGAAGAGTACTCAGACTAATAGTTTAAAGATAAGAATACTTGGCCTTATTATGTTGTTCGAATGCCCTATTTATAGAATAGGGGCAGCCGAAATATTAACCTAAAAGAACTAGGAAAAGAGTTAGAATTGGAAACCAATCAAGAGATTGATTTCCTTTACAATACCAAAACCTGAAAGAAGTAGGTAATGGTAAAAGAAAAAGGAAACTAAATTCGTGTGCCTTAAAGGAAGAGGCAGCCGAATTTTACAAGTTGAAAATAAGAAGGACAAGAATTGGAACTCCTATTCCAAATGGAAATCAAGAAGGAATCCTTTTTGGAAACTACCAAGCTAATCTAGTTACAACAAACTTGTAACAAACTAAACTAACTTGACAAACTAAGGGTAGGAATAGGAAACATGCACAAATCCTTATCCTTCCCCAGCCCTATCCCTTAACGGAATTTGCAAGTGGCTTGCGCATGGGCTTCTTGGATTGGGCTTGGCCGAATTCTTGGTGGAATGGACTCCATGGATTGGGTCGGCCGAAATGTTGATGGCGCATTGTGGAATGGTGTAGGGAGCTTTTGGAATCTTCTGGAATCTCCCGGAATCATTTCGGAATCAAGATTTTTCAAGATTTTCAAGATTTTGCAAAATATAAAATTAAAGATTTTCAAGAAAATCAAGAACTTCAAGAAACAGCCTTCTTTTCATTGTAGATGGTGATTTGCGCCTCTTCTTTAAGAATTGTAAGGAGGGTTGCAATTTGAACCTTTCTGGCTTTATTTTCCAAGGCGTTGGCTTCTACTATTAATTGAGCATCCTGTCTGCAAGCTTGCGCAAGGTTGTTGAGATCTTCATGAACTCTTCTTGCTCTGCTTCGCGTCATTGGCCCAATGATATCTACAAGTGGATCCCTTTGATATGGACTTGGATCCTGAAGCATTGTTGGACCTCGGTGTAGAACCCGAACCTCCTCAGCTTCTCTGAATTCACTCGTCGATGGACTAGGGATGCCCTCATTAGGGGCTCCCAGTGTCCCCAAGAGCTTACAAGGCATCACTAGACCTCACTGGGTCCTACCAAAAGGTGCTACAGTACCCTCCGTTACTGTAGCATCCTCAAACACTGTTCATCAGGATGGTTCTACAATAGGAGGACACCCCCTAAAATCGTGGGATCCTCTCAACTACCTCTCGAAAGCCTCTATAAATACATTTACTACCCTCCAAGGTAAGTGTTCTACTTTCTCACTCTACTTAGAGGCTTATTATACAACTTTGCTCCTACCTAACTTGACCGTCAGAGATTATTCCGGGGACAAAGTCCTGGAACTCTTTGACGATTTCCTTCCTTCGATAGGTCCTTAACATCCATCCGTCTGTGCAGTTATCCTACCACCCTCCGGCACAATATGTACCTTCTCTCCAGCAAATAGACCTCATTATTGGCGCCGTATGTGGGAATAACCCTTTCTCCTTACGAACAAAACCAAAGTTTGGCGAAGGAGGGAACCCTTCCCTTCCTTTTCTCATTCAAGCACCATGTCGAAGGAACATGAAGTCATTGTGGAGAGCGATGATTCACCCTCACCCAAGGCTCCTCAGCGGGTCCTTGATTTCACACCAATAAATCCAACTAATTTTCCAAGACCTGACTTAACGGCCGGACCCTCTAACCCTCTGAATGAAATGTGGCAACAATTTTCCATAACAACATGGGCACCCTCCAGTCCATGTTTACAGCTTTCCAACAATTTGCCAATCAATCCAAAGCACCAGAACCTCCTGCTCAAGAGATAACCTTCCCTGATCCACTCCTTCAAGCAATTCGGTTGAGACTCTCTGTCGATAACAACCCAGCAACCTCTGCGAAAACAATCCCAGTCCTGCCATGTCAAATCCATAGAGTTTACTCCATCAACCATACAATCACACACAACATGTAGCCCAACACTATGCTAACCAGGCACCATACCCTTCCGATCAACACATACCCGTTCTCACTACCTACAAAGGGATCGTCCGCCGATCCCCATTCATTCCTGAAATGGCCATTCGTGGCCCAAAAAGGCTAAATTTTAAAGAAAGACAGAAATAATATGATGGAACCACATACCTTGTGGATCACCTGGCCCCTTTTTCTACAGTTATGAAAATTCATAGCCCTTCCCAACTCCTTTGGTGTAAACATTTTGTCACTACACTCACTAGTAAAGCTCGCCGATGGTTCGACAGCCTCCCTCTGTCCAACATTTCATCTTAGTGGGACTTCACCAACAAATTTGACACCAAGTTTTTACAACGGCAGAAATTTGGTAAAAATGAGGCCCAGTTTTCTTCTATTTCCCAGACACCAGGTGAATCCCTCAAAAAATACATTGATAGGTTCAACGATAAATACTTAGAGGTTACAGGTTTGCAGGGCCAGGAAGCTATCACTGCCTTCATAAGTTGCCTCCAATAGGGAGATGCCTTCAAAGCACTTAATTCAGACCTTCCGCAAACAATCAGTGAACTCCTAATGAGGGCATCCCTAGTCCATTGACAAGTGAATCTAGAGAAGCTGAGGAGGTCGGGTTCTACACCGAGGCCCAACAATGCTTCAGGATCCAAGTTCATATCAAAGGGATCCACTTGTAGATATCATTGGGCCAATGACGCGGAGCAGAGCAAGAAGAGTTCATGAGGATTTCAACAACCTTGTGCAAGCTTGTAGACAGGATGCTCAATTGATAGTAGAAGCCAACGCCTTGGAGAATAAAGCCAGAAAGGTTCAAATTGCAACTCTCCTTACAATTCTTAAAGAAGAGGCGCAATTCACCATTCCACAATGAAGAGAAGGCTGTCTCTTAAAGTTCTTGAAGACGACGGAAGGTTCTTTGACTTTAAAGAGACGTTTCTTAAAGTTCTTGATTTTCTTGAAAATCTTGAATTTCATATTTTGCAAAATCTTGAAGAATCTTGAAAATCTTGATTCCAAAATGATTCCGGGAGATTCCAGAAGATTTTGGAAGCTCCCTACACCATTCCACAATGCGCCATCAACAATTGGGCCGACCCAATCCATGGAGTCCATTCTACATCATCAAGTCGGCCAAGCCCATCAAGAAGCCCAACCGAAAGTCCACTTCACCAAGGGTTTTTCACATAAGGTTTAGGGTTTGGGGAAGGATAAGGATTTGTGCATGTTTCCTATTCCTACCCTTAGTTTGTTAGTTTCCAAAAAGGATCCCTTCTTGATCTCCTTTTTGGAATAGGATTTCCAATTCCTTTTCTTTCTTATTTTTTGCTTGGAATTTCAGCTGCCTTATCTTGTGAGATAACCGAATTTCCTTATTAGTCCATTACCTAGTTCCTTTAGTTTTTGGTTTGTAAGAAGGAATCAATCTCTTGATTGGTTTCTAATTCTAACTCTTTTCCTAGTTCTTTTAGGTTAAGATTTCGGCTGCCCCTACTCTACAAATAGGGCCTCCGAACAACATAATAAATTAAGTATTCTTATCTTTAAACTATTAGTTTGAGTACTCTCCCTTTATTGCTTTATGTATTTTGCATGCTGGTGATTTATATATTGCGTGAAACTTAGCTTAGTTAGGTTATTTGCTCTACCTAATTAAATTCGCATGTTTCACCTCTTTTCTTACTTGGTTCGAATTCCTTTAAGTAAATTAGCTTAGGTTAGTTTATTTTTGTTATCTGGATTTCGGGTAAGTAAAGAATTTATACGAGCTACGCCGCTTAATCAGACTTTCCTTGGCAATTCATCCGCTTGTGTACCTCGGTCCACATCAATTGGTATCAGAGCCTGGGCTGGTTTCGTGGCTGGAGGAGGTTGAAGTAACACAACCAAATCATCAATCAGGTGTTTTCTTTTCCTACTTCATGCTTTTCTTTTCAAAAGTGTGGGAAAATTATGCATCTTTGGGGGAAATTTTTTTTTTCTTCCACTTCTTTAAAATCGAAAATCCCTTGTTGAAATTTCAAAATTAAATTCTGAACTTTAAACATTCATTGGGTTCGGGTTTTTGGCCTTGCTAGGGTTTCAGTTTTGGTTGGAATTTTTAGTCGCCTTTGCTTTGCACCACTAGGGTTTGAGAGACACTTTAGTGCTGCTATTTTTCGCAACTAATTGCTGGTTTTTTGCCACTATTTTATTCTCCTCTTGTGCAATTTTTGTTAAAGTTGGTGAGTTTTGCGGCTGATATTAAGCAGCTCACCTTATCTGCACGTTGTGATTTGCATGCACTAGTTCTGGATACTTTCTTTTGAATTCTTAAAAATATATTGAATTCTTGATTTTGTGTCCTTGTGCTGCTAAATTTATCTCTGGGAATTGGTTAGTGAGTCAAACTTGAACTTTGCTGACCCTAGGGCTTTTTCTTAAAATCGCAAAATTGGTGTTTTTTGTGGCAACTCTTGAGTAAGGATTGTTTTCTCCACAGTTTAAGGTGTACTTGCAAAGTTGATAGTGTTCGTTTTGACACTACTCCCCACAGCACTACACTTTACGACCAAAGAGGACGCTTTTCTTCATTGGGAATCTTCTTCTTTTTAGTGTGCTTGCAAAGTTGATAGTGTTCAATTATCGCCACTACTCCCCACAACACCACACTGGAATTTTGAGGAATTTTTCCGCCACTGGGGGGTTAAATTTCGCATTGGGTATATCTGTATATTGGGAGATTAATAATTTGTTGGGATTGGTTTCTTTGATTACCTATCGGGTTGGTGATCTCTTCTTTGGTTAGTTTTAGGACTTTCTTAAAGTTGTTCAACTCTGCTTATTTCTTGATTTCATTCAATTCTTGAATTGCCCTGCTTTCAACTGCTAGTTGTATATTTTCAAGCTACCTGAACGTTTACTCTTGAATTATAGTTTGGATTTTTTTTCATCGTGCACACCCATCTTTTCTGAAATTTGAGGGCTTCACCCCGAAATTTCCTTGTTGTGTACCTCTTATCTGAACTATATTACAAATATCTTTTGCGAAAAGATTTTAACTCCAAAATAGAACCAAGTATCTATTTTTTGAAAAATTTTGCTTTTTTCCTTAAGTATCATTGCTGTGTGTGAATTGCTATTTGCCTTATACATTTGTCAATACCGGGAGGTAGAGTGGAAAAAGGCTTGAGTGAACATACTATAAGGGCGCCACCCTAGAGTGATACACTTGGGGACAAAGGGGTAAGGTTACTACTCATTTTTCCTTGTTCTTAGCAGACAAATTTTCGCTTCTCACCAATGTCAGGTGGTGCTTCCGCTCCTGTTGGGAATGAGCAATTACTGGCTGCAATAGCGCATCTCTCTACGTAATTTGCTAACCTCACGAAGGAGGTTGCTGACATGAAAGCCGACCGGGAACAGAGGCGTGCGGAGTTAGAGGAGGACATTCCTACCAACGACAACAATGCCTTTGCCAAGGCTTTTGAAGGTCTCAGCTAATGCAAAATGACTGTACCACCCTTCGCAGGCGGTACGAATCAGGAGGATTACTTAGACTGGGAGATAAAGATGGAGCACATCTTTGAGCTTCATTCGATCCCGGAAGACAAGAAGGTTCCACTCGTAGTTGTAAATTTCAAGGACTATGCCCTGGTCTAGTGGAATCAAGAGATGGACCAACGAAGGAATACGCGTCCCATGCGGCCCGTGCTCCACCTCTAACTTGGTATGATTTGACTACTTCCATGCGTAGAACTTTTGTTCCTGATTATTATTTTAGAGAATTGTATAGGAAATTATATACTCTTGTGCAATGACCTTTATCTGTAGACGCATACTATAAAAAGTTAGAGATTGCCAAAATTAGGGCAAATGTACAAGAAGCCGAGGCTGCCTCAATGGCTCGTTTTCTTAATGGCCTAAACAGGGGTATAGCTTTAGCCGTTGAACAGAATGCAACCACTTTGACGGACATGTTGCACAAAGCTCGGGTCATGGAGGAATACCTGAAGATAGTTTCGCCCGTCAGGATGCCTGCTAGCGCCCCACCGGCTTAGAGAAAGAATCTGATTTACTCACCACCCGCCAAGAAGCCGTTTAAGTCAGAACGGAAGGCTATCATCCCCGCTGCCACCCGTCTTCATCCCAATCCAAGACGCCATCAACACCTCAGCAATCAATAAGCAATGTCACTTGCCACAGATGCTCCCGCCGTGGCCACTACATGTGCGATTGTCCTAACATCCAGAAGGTATTGTTGGGGTAAGATGGTGAGTATATTTCTGAAGAGGATGAAGATGAGCAAGCCGTTAACCCCTTATCAAAGTTAACTGATAGCGCTAAGTCTGAACAGGTAGAGCAATTTGAGTTCATTGAAGAAGATCCCAATCAGAACTTGGTTACTCGCACCTTGACTACAGCTGCTGTCAAGGATACGTCTCAACAGACAAACATCTTCCGCGCCAGGGCTAAGGTCAATGGGAAGTTGTGTGTTATGATCGTTGATGGAAGGAGTTGCACAAATGTGGCCAGTGAATATATGGTCAAAAAGCTGAAGCTCCCCATACTCAACTATCCACGTCCTTATCGGCTCCAATGGCTCGACAGCTCAGACGGCTACAGAGTCACAAAGCAGGTAAGCGTACCATACAATATCGAGAAGTTCAAATCCACTGTTTTATGCGATGTGCTTCCAATGAAGGCTTGTCACATTCTGCTCGGACGCCCATGGCTCTTCGACTTGAAGGCAACTCATGATGGGGTCGCCAACACTTACTCGGTCTGCCAGGAGGGCAAGATCCACACATTCCTACCTATGCCACTTACTGAAGTGCATTCAGAATCAATCAGGATGAAGGACGCCCTCACCAAATCGGAAGCTGGAAAGCGCCTGGACAAGGGGAAAGGGAAAGAACATGTAAAGGGTAGTAAGGCGAACTCTGATAAGCCTAATCAGGAAAAAGTTAGAGGTAGCTTTTTCGCTACAGTGGGGGAGGTAGAACAGGTGTTAACTGACAAAGGTTGTGTACTAGTCTTAGTATGTAAAGATACCTGTGCTAACCCTGACGATATCCCTCGGGATATTCCTATAGAAGTTGATTATTTGTTGCAGGAATACAACGATGTCTTTCTAGGAGAGCTGCCGCAAGGATTGCCGCCTCTGCATGGAATTGAACATCAAATCGACTTCATACATGGCGCATCTATTCCAAATCGATCTGCCTATAAAGCAAATCCAGAGGAAACAAAGGAGTTGCAGAAGTAGATCGACAAGCTTTTGGATAATGGTTAGGTAAGGGAATCACTTAGTCCTTGTGATGTACCTGTAATTCTTGTCCCTAAGAAAGATGGTACATGGAGAATGTGTGTTGATTGTAGAGCTGTTAATAAGATAACAATCAAGTATATGCATCATATTTCTAATCTTGATGACATGTTAGAGGACTTGTATGATTCCACGGTTTACACTAAAATAGATCTAACACAGGGCTATCATAAAATTCGCATGAGGGAGGGGAATGAATGGAAAACTGCTTTTAAAACTAATTTTGGTTTGTATGAGTGGTTAGTAATGCCCTTCGGCCTAACAAATGCACCTAGTACTTTCATGAGATTAATGAATCATGTGCTTAGAAAGTTTATAGGGAAGTTTGTTGTGGTTTATTTTGATGATATCTTGATCTATTCTAGAGATATGAAATCGCATGTAGAATATATTCGCTTGGTGTTAATTGAATTACGTGCTAATAAATTGTATGCCAATGTGAAGAAATGTACTTTCTGTGTTGAGGAAGTTGTATTTCTCAAATTTGTGGTTTATAAAAATGGTGTCAAAGTTGACGACGCCAATGTGACAGCCATTAGGGAGTGGCCTACACCAACAACGGCCGCACAGGTAAGGTCTTTCCATGGTTTGGCTGGCTTTTACCGACGATTTGTGAAGGACTTTTCCACCAAAGAGCACCTCTGAACAAATTGTGCAAGAAGAATGTGCCATTCTTATGGGGGCAAGCTCAGAAAAACGCCTTTACGATTCTTAAGCAAGATCTCACTCATGCACCTGTTTTAGCATTACCTGATTTTGATAAAGTCTTTGAACTAATGTGTGATGCATCAGGTATAGGGATTGGAGCAGTTTTAATGCAGGAAGGCAAGCCAATCGCCTATTTCAGTGAGAAGTTGAAGGGAGCTGCCTTAATTTATCACACTTACGATAAGGAGCTCTATGCAGTGGTCCATGCATTCAAGACTTGGTCAGATTATTTAATGGCCAAGGAATTTTTTGTTTACAGTGATCACAAGTCCATTAAACATTTAAAGGGACAGAGTAAGTTAAATAGACATCATGCTAAATGGGTTGCTTTTATTGAAACTTTTCCTTACATTATTAAATATAAAAAAGGGAAAGATAACTTAGTTGCTGACGCTCTCTCTCGCAGGTATGAAATTCTGGCTATTTTAGATCATTCTTTGCTAGGATTTGCATATCTAAAGGATTTATATGCTTCTGATCTTGATTTTGCTACTATATATGAAGCATGTGAATCTGGTGCATTCCATAAGTACTATAGACAGGATGGGTTCTTGTTTAGGGAACATAAGTTATGCATCCCGTGTAGTTCTGCTAGGGAATTACTGGTTCGTGAAGCTCACAATGGGGGACTTATGGGTCATTTTGGTGTCAATAAGACACTTGATGTATTACAGGAACATTTTTATTGGCCTCATATGCGAAAAGATGTACAGCATGTTTGCACTCATTGCATTAATTGTTTAAAAGCTAAATCTACATCTAAGCCTCATGGACTTTACATACCTTTACCTATACCTACTTTACCTTGGACTGACATTTCTATGAATTTTATTCTAGGTCTTCCGAGGAAGCAAAGAGGTAATGACTCCCTATTTGTCGTCGTCGATCGCTTTTCTAAAATGGCTCACTTTATTCCTTGCAAGAAATCAGATGATGCCAAACATGTTGCGGACTTGGTTCTTTCAGGGGATAGTTAGACTTGATGGCATTCCGCGTACTATTATTTCTGATTGAGACGTCAAGTTTCTGAGTTACTTTTGGAAGACTTTGTGGTCACGCCTCGGCACAAAACTCCTATTTTCGACTACAAGTCATCCTCAGACGAATGGTTAGACGGAAGTCACCAACCGCACCATTGGCAATCTTCTTCAGGCTTTGATACAGAAGAATCTCAAACATTGGGAAGAAGTCTTACCGGTTGCAGAGTTTGCCTACAGCCGCTCCAAGCACTCCTCAACAGGGTTCTGTCCATTTGAAGTTGCCTACGGCTTCACTCCTTTGACGGTTATGGATCTAATCCCTTTGCCGGTAAAGGATCAGGTTAATCTAGACAGTGCCCAGAAGGCTGACACCGTCAAACACCTGCATGCCAAGGTTCGGTCAAACCTTGAGAATACCTACACCAGAGCCACAGACCATGCAAACCAGCGATGCAAGGCTGTGAACTTTGAACCAGGAGACTGGGTTTGGGTTCACATGAGGAAGGAACGATTCCCTGCTGCGAGGAGGACGAAACTCCATCCCCGGGGTGATGGGCATTTTCAAATTGTGTCCAAGATGGGGCCTAATGCTTACAAGCTTGATTTGCTAGGTGAGTATAGTGTTGGCACTTCATTTAATGTAGCTGACTTGTCTCCGTTTACTTATGAACAGGATGACGATTTGAGATCAAATTCTTTTCAACCGGGAGGGGATGATGAGGGCATCTCTAGTCCATCGACAAGTCCATAGACAAGTAAATCCAGAGAAGCTGAGGAGGTTTGGGTTCTACACCGAGGCCCAACAATGCTTCAGGATCCAAGTCCATATCAAAGGGATCCACTTGTAGATATCATTGGGCCAATGAAGCGGAGCAGAGCAAGAAGAGTTTGTGAGGATCTCAACAACCTTGTGCAAGCTTACATGCAGGATGCTCAATTGATAGTAGAAGCCAACGCCTTGGAGAATAAAGCCGGAAAGGTTCAAATTGCAACTCTCTTTACAATTCTTGAAGAAGAGGCGCAATTCACCATTCCACAATGAAGAGAAGGCTGTCTCTTGAAGTTCTTGAAGACGACGGAAGGTTCTTTGACTTTAAAGAGACGTTTCTTGAAGTTCTTGATTTTCTTGAAAATCTTGAATTTCATATTTTGCAAAATCTTGAAAATCTTGATTCCAAAATGATTCCGGGAGATTACAGAATATTCCGGAAACTCCCTACACCATTCCACAATGCACCATCAACAATTGGGCCGACCCAATCCATGGAGTCCATTCTACATCATCAAGTCGGCCAAGCCCATCAAGAAGCCCAACCGAAAGTCCACTTCACCAAGGGTTTTTCGCATAAGGTTTAGGGTTTGGGGAAGGATAAAGATTTGTGCATGTTTCCTATTCCTACCCTTAGTTTGTTAGTTTCCAAAAAGGATCCCTTCTTGATCTCCTTTTTGGAATAGGATTTCCAATTCCTTTTCTTTCTTGTTTTTTGCTTGGAATTTTGGCTGCCTTATCTTGTGAGAGAACCGAATTTCCTTATTAATCCATTACCTAGTTCCTTTAGGTTTTGGTTTGTAAGAAGGAATCAATCTCTTGATTGGTTTCCAATTCTAACTCTTTTCCTAGTTCTTTTAGGTTAAGATTTTGGCTGCCCCTACTCTATAAATAGGGCATCCGAACAACATAATAAATTAAGTATTCTTATCTTTAAACTATCAGTTTGAGTACTCTCCCTTTATTGCTTTATGTATTTTGCATGCTGGTGATTTTTATATTGCATGAAACTTAGCTTAATTAGGTTATTTGCTCTACCTAATTAAATTCGCATGTTTCACCTCTTTTCTTACTTGGTTCGAATTCCTTTAAGTAAATTAGCTTAGGTTAGTTTATTTTTGTTATCTGGATTTTGGGTAAGTAAAGAGTTTATATGAGCTATGCCGCTTAATCTGACTTTCCTTGGCAATTCATCCGCATGTGTACCTTGGTCCACATCAACTCATCTATCGTGCAGACAAAGAGGCTAAACTCGAGGAGGCAGTATAAGAAAAAGCAAAAATGATGGTAGCTATGTCCGGAAGGTACAGGTGAAGAGACCAAAATAACTTTCACAACAAAAAAACATCCATGAAAGGTTAGGTGGAAGAGTTCCTGACCCAAAGGGCCTATTATTTTCCAAAGTTTGAAACCAAGTTTGAAAAAAAGTTTTTGGTTTCAAACCAATTTTAAGAAACATGGGTTTCAAAACAAGTTTTCAAAAAAAATTTTGGGCAATTTGTTTTTCTCTCTATCGCCTCCCCCTTTCACTATTTCTCCATTTTCACACCTTTCACCACCACCCACCACGCCGCCACTGCTAATGAACCACCTCTGGCGCCGGAGAAGAAGAGGAAGAAGAAGAATAGGGAGAAGAAGAAGAAGGAAGAAGATGAGAGTGATGAAGATGAAGAAGGAGAAGGAGAAAAAGGAAGAAGATGAGAGGGATGAAGATGAAGAAGGAGAAGAAGAAAAAGGAGAAGAAGATAGTTAAGGGCGGCAGGCGGCTGCGGCGGGCTTGAAGAAGAGGAAGGAGAAGAAGAAGGAAGAAGAAGAAGAAGAAGAAAGTGAAGAAGAAGAAGAAGGAAAGAGAAGAAGAAGGAGAAGAAGAAGGAAGAAGAAGAAGAAGAAGGAGAAGGAGAAGAAGATGAGAGTTTGGCGACGGCAGCTGGGGCGGCGGTGGGTGGCGGTTGTCGGCGGCGGGAGTGAAGAAGAAGAAGAGGAAGAGGAAGAGGAAGAAGAAGAAGAAGAAGAAGAAGAAGAAGGAAGGAGGAAGAAGAAGAAGAAGAAGAAGAGGAAGAAGGAAGAAGAAGAAGAAGAAGAACAATGTTTTGTAACTTTTTAGACAAAAAATCCAAAACAAGTCTCAAACTTGGTTTGAAAACTTGGAAAAGAACAGGCCCAAAACCTAGAGATACCCATTACTTCACCCCACTTAACCAAACACCCAAAGAAATATACACTGTTATAGAAAATTTTCCCCTCTATGGAAAAACTCCTATAAGCGCCTAACCCTTCCCGGAAGGACTCGGCCAACACTCGAAGAAACCGAGGTTTCCGCAACCCGGCTTAAGCAACGAGCAAATCGAAAGACTTGAAAAACAAGCACTAAGGCACAACACCGGAACACTTAGCCAAATTGGCCCAACCTTTCTATATACAATTCACCAAGAATTTATACACACAAGGTCCGAACTCACTCGGCACAGCACTCTCGCAGGGAAGACACAAGCCTAACTCACTCTTGAGCTAGCCACTCGATTCTAAGTCTCACTCTCAAAGTCTCGAGTCTAAGTTGTCTTAGTCGTCCCTTCCCCTAAGTGCCCCTTTGCCTATTTATAGGCAAAGGTCTTGGATGACAACCCCATCCAAGTAGGTTCTAGAGAATTCTAGCGCCAAGCCTAGCCCGCGCCTTCTAGCCGCGCCTAAAAGCTTCTCCGCACAAGCCCGCACTCTCATCTAGAACTCTCCAGCAGCATCCAGCATCCCCGCGTCAAGTCTAGAGCCTTCCGGATCCTTCTCGCAGATGCTAGAGCCTTCGTGAAGATTCTAGCTGCCTCTAGAATCTTCCAGCGCGCACCAGACCCGCCTCTCGCAGATCCCGCCATGCAACGCCCCACTCGAACGTCCTCGTGACTTCGAGCATGGCCTAGAACATTCTCAAACGTTCTAGGGCTTTCCCAACCCTTCTGACACTATCTAGGCCCTTCCGGACCATTCTAGAGAATTCTGCCTTAGTACTGTATCAAGGTAAAAATCCCAAGTGCCAGGGTGGGCAACCAGCACGTAGAAGAACCCAGAATTTCCCAGAAACTTCTAGATCCTTCCCAAACCTTCTCCATGGCCATTCCTCATGAAAGGCCACCACGTTTTGGTGCCTCTTGCCCCAAAACAACCTTGGCCCGTGTTAGCCAAGCTTTGCACGGCGCGCCCTCGCAACACGCCCGGCGCAGCCTCATGCCAACGCCAACGTTGGCCCTCCTGGCCAACAGCTCCGCGCCACTCCTTGGCTCGGATCAGCCCAGGGTAAACTCCCTTGGCCCTCGCTGCCAAGTTCGTCAGCACAGCGCGCCCTCCTAGCACGCCCGGCGCAGCCTCATGCTAGCGCCATCGTTGGCCCTCCTGGCCAACAGCTCCTCGCCACTCCTTGGCTCGGATTCGCCCAAGGTAAAGTCCCTTGGCCCCAACTCTCTTGGTCCTCGCTGCCAAGTTCGTCAGCACGCCCTCCTAACACGCCCGACGCAGCCTCATGCCAGCGCCACCAAACCTCAGCGTTGGCCCTCATGGCCAACATCTCCGCGCCACTCCTTGGCTTGGATTAGCACAGGGAAAAGAAGATGAGAGTTTGGCGACGGCAGCTGGGGCGGCGGTGGGTGGCGGTTGTTGGCGGCGGGAGTGAAGAAGAAGAAGAGGAAGAGGAAGAAGAAGAAGAAGAAGAAGAAGAAGAAGAAGAAGAAGGAAGGAGGAAGAAGAAGAAGAAGAAGAGGAAGAAGGAAGAAGAAGAAGAAGAAGAACAATGTTTTGTAACTTTTTGGACAAAAAACCCAAAACAAGTCTCAAACTTGGTTTGAAAACTTGGAAAAGAACAGGCCCAAAACCTAGAGATACCCATTACTTCACCCTACTTAACCAAACACCCAAAGAAATATACACCATGCTGGCAAGAAAGAATATCCTCAAGCCTCCACCCAAACTCCACACTCCCCCACCCTCCGGAAGAATCCAGACCTCTTCTGTAAATTTCACAATGACGACGGCCATGATACAGACGATTGCAAAAACCTCCGCCGAGAAATTGAGCTAGGCATCCAATCAGGCCAATTGAGCAACTTCGTCCAAGGGTCAAATAAATATTACCCTCGGAACAATAAGGATAGAGGCTAGTCAAGCAACGACTAAAGGAATGACCACAAGAGGCTGGATAACAATAGGCAGCAAATCACTTGGCTAAGAAAAGATGACAAACACCCAAGAGAAGGGGATGAAGATTGAAATGAAGGAAACCGCCAAATGAGTGAAATCTTGGCTATTACAAGAGGTCCAGCAGGGAGGATTCAGAGTCTGCACGGAAGGCATATTGCCAAACCACTCCAGATTACAACAATGGATCTCACCACCTTCAAGGAGAAGAAACCATAACCTTCTCCTACTCAGACCCAAGTCCGGACCGTCTCACTGGAACGGATGCCGTAATGACCAAGGCATTCATTGCCAACAAGTTGGTCCATAAGGTTTACTGGGACAGAGGCAGCTATGAGGAAATCCTTTACTGGAACTATTTTCAAAAGCTTGATGCTGATATCAGAGCTCAACTTCGACCCTCCACCGCACCCTTGGTCGATTTTGTTGATAGAATAATTTGGGCCTAAGGGTTGATTTCCCTTCTGGTTATAGTTAGAGATGAACCAAAAATAAAAACAGCTTACCTTGAATTCCTAGTGTTGAAAGCCCAATCTTTATACAATGTAATCCTTGGTCGACTTGCCCTAGCCAAATTCAAAGCCATCATTTCCACCTTCCAACTCCTCATCAAGTTTCCAACAGCCCATGGTCTGGTAATCCTCCACGGTGATCAACAAGCAGCAAGAGAGTGCCACAGAATAACACTAAAGAAGCGAACAAGAGAAAATGGCCCAAAGGCAGAGCCAAGAGCCTTTCGACCCAAAAACCACCACCCAGTTTCTTCTCACCAGTCGCCCAACCACATTCCAACTAGGAGAGGAAATAGAAGAAATCCAAGTGATGAAAGATAACCCCCCAAAACACTCATTATAGGAGCCAACCTGCTCGAACCCATTAAGAGCTCCCTTATCCTCCCCCTTAAAGAATTCCTCGACATATTTGCTTGGTGCCCCAAAGACACGACCGTAGTTGATCCAACTCTTATAGTCCATTGGTTAGACCTTGATCCAAAGGTTCGACCCGTCCTGCAGAAAAAATGCACCTTTTCACCAGAGCACAATTCCTTTATCAACTCAGAAGTGGCTGGCCTTGTTGATGCAGATATTTTGAAAGAAGTCAAATACCAACCTGGCTATCTAACCCAGTGTTAACCAAAAAGGAAGATAATAATTGGAGGATGTGTGTTGACTACCCCTAACTTGAACAAAGCATACAAGCAAGATTGCTATCCCTTGTCCCTATGGACCTAAAAGTTGATGCCTTAATAGCTTTTCCATCAAAAGTTTTCTGGACGCGTACAAAGGTTACCACCAAATCCTAATAGCGGAAGAAGATGCTAAAAAATTGTTTTCATCATAGAAAATAGAGTTTTCTATTACAAGAAGATGCCCTTCGGAACAAAAAAATACAGGGGCAACATACCAAAGGCTGATGGATCAGGTCTTCAGAAACCAATCAGGACGGAACATCAAAGCCTATGTTGATGACATGGCGATCAAAAGCACACCTTTCTCTCTGATGTTCACGAAACATTCCTCACCCTCCAAAAGGTCAACATGAAGCTCAACCCAAAGAAGTGCAAGTTTGGAGTCGGCTCTGGAAAGTTCTTGGGTCACTATATTTCGGAGAAAGGTATATTCGCCAACCCAAAAAAGGTGCAAGCAATTATGGACATGACAATTCCGAAGAAGCTCAAAGACGTCAAAAGCCTAATGAGAAAATTGGCAGGCCTAAATCGTTTCTTGTCCATATCAGCTGACAAAGCCCTTACTTTATTCAAAATCCTGAAAGGTAACACTGGGAAATGTATTATCCAATGGGGACAGGAGCAAGACAAGGTATTCCAAGATCTGAAAAACCATCTAGCCAGCCTATCCAACCTTAACTAGACCCATCCCAAGGTAAACATTGTTCGTGTACCTTGCAGCCTCACCCCTAATAGTTAGTGTCATTCTCCTCAAATAAGCTGATAAAGTTCAACAGCCAATCTACATCGTCAGCAAAACACTCCAGGGTCTGGAACAATGGTACTCCTCCATTGAAAAGTTAGTCTTAGCATTGGTCCAATTCCTAAAGAAAACCAATCTCCTAGGTCCAAAAACTGACCTATAGTGTTCCTTCCCCGTACTCTTTCCTAAGGCTGATTCCTTACCCATCCGACTTAAAAACAAATGAAAGCAAAGGTCTGCAAAACAAAAAGAAAGAAAGAAAGAAAAAACACACAGGAATGGTAGAAAGGTATGTGTTACCATGGTAGGAACGGCCATCTTTCACCCAAATGCTTTGATAAGAAAAATGTGAAAAATGGTAGAAAGGTATGGCAAGTAGGGCTAATAACGAGCCGAGGTGAACGCGAACACCAGTGTGTTCGAGCTCGTTAGAAATTGAACGGCACAAGCTCAGCTCGTTCCAATATTTATAATTAAAATAATTTTTTTTCAACCTTCTACTAGTTTGGCAAAAAGTTATTGGGTAAAAAAATTATTTATAATCTCATATTTTATTTATAAGCACTTAATTGGCTTATAAAAATTTCTCTCCATATTTCTATCTGAAAGCAATGTGGGATTTGGAAACTCAGCAGACAAAAATTTAATTAAAATTGTGTGAGGCAAGCATTGAACCCATGTGCACTAGGAATTTGCAAATCAAAGATTCCACTAAGCTACACACACTTATTTATTTATTTAAATGTTTAAGAATTTATACATTTTATCTATGTGTAAACTAGCTTATTACCGAGTTGTTCACGAACGTAATCAAGTTTTTATCCCCTTATTCAATTATTGTTAATTTATTAATCGACTTGAATTGTTCATGTCATTTATTTAATAATAAACAATCTCAAGGCGAGCTTTTAACTAATTGAGCTCGAGCTTGTTCATGTTCGTTTTCAGCACTAATGGCAAGTAAAGGAACAAGCTAACCCCCTAGGACCAGGGTACCAAAATCTTGTGCTTGATTTCCTTGTAGGCTCTTGATGCTACTTTGTGGACTAAATCTCAATGAAGGGACACTTGAAAAGTAGTAATGATAGTTGATTGGAGGCAAATGGTAAAAAATGCAAAAATTGTAAAAATGGCTTCAAGATTGGTAATGAGCCCATGAATGCTCATTTTAGGTAACATGTATCATTTCTAACCCATTTTTATTAGTAGGTATAATACCGTTCACTCCCAGACAGTCCATCCGAGATATCACTTTTCACAACTGCTCCAGCCATGACCACATGATGAGGGACTGTCCTAACATCCGAAAAGTTCTACTAGGGCAAGATGGCGACTACATCTCAGAAGAAAATGAAGACGATAAAAATGATAATGCTAATCCCTTTGCAGATTTAAATGACAACGGTCAGTCTGATACAGAACCTAATGTTCACAAGCCAGAAGGTGAAACATACCTAGCAATCATCGCTGGTTCTTTGACTACGACTGTTGTCCAGGATTCAAGTCAACGGACCAATATCTTCCACTCCCGCACTAAGGTAAATGGTAGAGTTTGTGCTCTAATAGTTGATGGGGAAGTTTCATGAACATGGCCAGTACATACATGGTCGAGAAGCTGAATCCCTACCATCAATCATCTTCACCCTTACCAGCTCCAGTGGATCAACAACTGAGAATAGTACAGAGCCACCAAACATGGCAGGGCTCCTTACGCTATTGGGAAGTTTGAAGGAAAGTCACTAGTGATGTGCTCCCCATGGAGGCATGTCACATCCTTCTTGACTACCCATGGCTCTTTGATATGAAGGAGACACATGTCGGGGTTTATAACACTTACTCGGTTTGTTAACAGGGCAACATCTAGACATTTCTTCCACTTTTACCTCAAGAAGTTAGTGCTAAATCTGTCAGGATGAAAGAGAAGCTCGCCTAATGGGAAGCTGAAAAGAGACAAGATAAGGGAAAGGGTAAAGAAATTGAAAAGGTAAGGCAAACTCTGACAAGCCTTCAAAAGAAGTTAAGAAAATTAGCTCATTTGCTACTATTGGGGAAGTTGAAAAGGTCATAGAGTCTAGGGGTTTAGTACTTGTACTAGTAGCCAAAGATGATTCTACTAACCTTGGCGACATCCCTAGGGATCTCTTTATGGAAGTCAACTTTGTACCGAGTTCATCCATACCAAATCGTCAATCTTACAAAGAAAATTCGGAGGAAACAAAGGAATTGTAGCTTCAAGTGAACAAGCTACTCGTCAATGGCCAGGTAAGGCAATCTTTAAGTCATTATGCTGTACTTGTTATTCTTATTCCTAAGAAAGATGGTACATGGAGAATGTGTATGGACTGTAGAGCTGTTAACAAAATAATCATTAAGTATAAGCATCCTATCCCTAGGCTTGATGACATGCTAGAAGATTTATATGGCTCAACTATTTATACTAAGATAGATCTAACATAGGGCTATCATCAGATTAGAATGAAGAAAGGTGATGAATGAAAAACTGCTTTTAAAACTAAATTTAGTTTGTATGAGTGGTTAGTTAGGCCATTCGACCTTACCAATACACCTAATACTTTCATGCAATTAATGAACCATGTACTTAGAAAGTTTAGAGGGGAGTTTTTTGTGGTCTATATTGATGATATATTGATCTATAGTAGAGATATGAAATCATACACAGAGCCCAATGTGAAAAAGTATACATTCTGTGTGGAGGAAACTATCTTCCTTGGTTTTGTGGTTTCTAAAGATGGTGTCAAAATAGATGGCGCCAATGTTAAAGCCATTTAAGAATGGCCCACATCTACAACGGCCTCGAGGGTAAGATCTTTCTATGGTTTGGCTAGTTTTTATCGCATGTTCGTAAAGGATTTTTCTACCAAGGTTGCGCCCCTGAATGAGTTGTGTAAAATGCATGTACCGTTCTTGTGGGGCCTAGCTCAAGAAAATGCCTTCACTGTTTTGAAGCATGATCTCACTTATGCACCTATTTTAGCATTGCCTGATTTTGACAGAGATTTTGAACTTATGTGTGATGGTTCAGGTGTAGGCACAGGTGCTGTCTTAATGCAGGAAGGAAAGCCTATTGCCTACTTTAGTGAGAAGCTGAAAGGAGTGGCCTTAAATTATCCAACATATGATAAGGAGCTCTACACTGTGGTCCACGCATTGGAAACTTTGTATCATTACTTAATGGCCAAGGAATTCATCATAGACTCAGATCACGAGTCCCTTAAACACTTAAGGGGACAAGGTAAGTTGAACATAGGTCATACTAAATGGGTAGCATTTATTGAAACTTTTTCTTTCATTATCAAGTATAAGAAAGGAAAGGAGAATATGGTAGCTAACGCTCAGTCTCGCAGGTATGAAGCCTCTACTTTACTTGATCATTCATAGTTAGGGTTTGCATATTTGAAAGAATTATATGTTTGTGATCTAGAATTTTCAAATGTTTATAAAGTATGTGAATCTGGTGTATTCATATATTCTTTAGACAGGACTGGTTTTTGTTTATAAAAAAAAGAAGTTATGCATACCATGTAGTTGAACTAGGGAACTAATGGTGCGTGAAGCACACAGTGAGTCGCTAATGGGTTATTTTGGTGTTCATGAAATGCTTAATCGTAAAGATGTAGAATCTATTTGCTCATGTTGCATTGATTGTCTAAACGCAAAGTCTACGTCTAAACCCCATGGTCTTTACACGTCGTTACCTGAACCTTATGTTCCTTGTACTGACACCTATGTAACTTATTCTAGGGTTTTCGAGGACATAAAAAGGTAATGGCTCTTTTTTTGTAGACGTAGACAAATTTTCTAATATGTCTCATTTTATTCCTTGCAGGAAATTTGATAATGCAAAGCATGTTGCGGACTTATTCTTCAATAGGATAGTTCGCCTACACGGTATTCTGTGCACCATTGTGTTAGATCGCGATGTTAAGTTTCTAGTTACTTTTGGAAGACTTTGTGGTCTCAGTTAGGAACTAAGTTGTTATTTTCGACCACAAGTCATCCACAAATGGATGGTCAAACTGAGTTGACCAACCGCATTGTGGGTAACTTACTTAGGGCTTTGATAAAGAAAATTTTGAAAAGTTGGGAATATGTCTTGCCGATTGCAGAGTTTGCCTACAATCGCTCCAAGCATTCATCAACAGGTTCCTCTCCCTTTGAAGTTGCCTATGGCTTCAATCCATTAACGGTGATGGATTTATTGCTAGTGCCCCTGAAGGATCAAACAAGTCTTGATGGAACCCAGAAAGCAGAAACAGTTAAGAAGTTGCATCAAAAGGTTCGACAGAACGTGGAGAAAACCAGCGTACGTAATGCTAAGAATGCAAATCAGAGGCTACGTTCGTGAGCTTTGAACCTAGCGATTGGGTTTGGGTTCACATGAAAGGAAATGTTTCCAGTTACCCAAGGATGAAACTTCATCCCCTAGGTGATGAGCCCATTCAAGTTGTTGCTAAGATAGGGGATGATGCTTACAAGCTTAACTTACCAGTTGAGTATAGTGGTAGTACATCTTTTAAAGTTGCTGACTTGTCTTGGTTTAATTTTGACCAGGATTTTGATTCGAGGTCGAACCCTTTCCAACTGGGAGGGAATGATAAGGGCATCCCTAACCCGTTGACAAGTCCACACACCAAGGATCCACATAGTGATGCGGAGGACTCGAGAAATGAAGCAGAGCCTGTTTGTGTGCTACACATAGGCCCATAAATGCTACAGGACCCAACCCCTTTCCGAAGGGATCCATTTGTGGATATAGTTGGGCCGATGAAGCGTAAAAGGACTAGGAAGCTCAAGGTGGACCTTGCAACCTAGTTCAAGAATATGACTACCAAGCCCAATTTGTATCCAAGACAAACGCCCTTGAAGATAATGTTCAGAAGGGTAAATGTGTCATTTTACTCAAAGTTTGAAGAAATGGCGCCTACCAACCATTCCCATTGAAAAATGGTTTAATTACAGAATAATGAAGAATCTTGATTTATGAGTTTCAGAAGGTTTCTAGAAAGTTCTGGAAGCTTGCTACATCATTCACAGATGCACCATATAAATTTGGGCCAAATTCCCTTGTGACCGACCTCCTAAATTTGGCTAGGCCACCAAGGCTCAGTTCGCATGATCCAATTCCGAATTGGGGGTTAGGATAGAAGTAAGGAGTTAGGATTTGTGCATGTTTCCTACTTCTACTTCAATTATGGTTCGACATTTTGTAGTCTGCCGAAGATTACACAACACCTTAAACTAGTTATTTTAGGTTTTGGTTTGAAAGGAATCAATCTCTTGATTGAATTTTAATTTTAATTATTTTCTACTTCTTTTTTGATGGAAGATTCGACCACCTACAGCTATAAATAGGAATCTAATTCTTCACTATTTCATAGTTAATTTAGGTTGAAGAAAGTATTAGTTTATACTCTTAAATCACTCTCATTTATTGGACTTTCATAATTTGCATGTTTTGTGAGTTACAATAGGTTTAGAAACTATAGCTTTTAGGTAATTGCTCGGCCTAAATAACATGCTTTTGTTTTGACTCTTCAATTTCTTAAACTTAGTTCGAATTGCGTGTTTAAATTAGTTTAGGTTAATTTAGTAGTCTGGCTAATCCAAGGTAAGGTTCTAGGTTAATAGCTATGTCTTACAAATCAGACTTTCCTCAGCATCTTTTTGCATCGTGAAATCTGGTCCACATCATTGTGATACTTGTCAAATTTTGTTGTGCTACTTTTGAACTAAAATTTGATACTTAAAAGCGCTATTGTTGGCACTTAAGGCCTATCTTATTGGGAGTTTCAAATGTGCAGGTGGATGCTCAGACAGGAGCTGAATGTCATTGCAGATCTAGTTCACGTGTCTCAACATGTATCTTTCAGGACATGTATACAAAGAAACGAATGTTGTGACTGATGCTTTAGCTCGGGATGCAAGTTCTTTATGCCAATCAAGTCCATATGACTATGCAACCTTGCCACTGTGGATGAAGGGGCTGGTTGCTTTAGATGCTAGGAGCTTTCCCCATGTTACAGCCTCATAATTGTTTTACCTGTCTGTAAAACTCTTGTGATCTTTTTTACATATTTAATAAAGGGACTTCGCTCCACCGCCCTCTGTAGGTTGTTCATTAAAAAAAAAAAAAATGATACTCAAAACTAAAAATTTTATTTTATAAGTTTTTAAAATACTTTACTATATCGGGGGAGAGTTGGGTGGTGGTAATAGGAGGCCTTGTAACCCTAAAGTCATATATTCGAATATTGGGGATGCAAGGGTAAAAATAAAAATAAAAAGTACTTTACTATACAAAATAACACTTTTGATACTTGTTTAATTATGGAGTATTACAGTTAAAGTGAAATTTTATGTCAGAAAAAGGGGGGAAAATAAGAAGGGAAAAAAATGAAAAAGAAAAAGAAAAAGAAAACTCATGCACTCGTTTACATGAGTATATTACAAATTATTTATTCTTAAAAGAATTTAATAGTATTATCTATAATTATAATATATTTGAACAGAAATAATTAGAATATAATACATGTTTAATAAAAAATTCTTAATTTTTTTTCATTGATAATTCTTTTACAACAATACCTCCATCCCAAAATAAGTGTTATTTAAACAATTTTCACATAAATTAAAAAAATGTTAAATTACTATATTAGTTTTATTTAATTTAAGTTATTACTATGTTATAGATTTCAGTAAAAGAATGTTTTTATTATCCCAAGATTTTTCTTGGTGATGAGCATTGGCTAACTATAGAAGTTATAATAATAGTAATACTAATTAAAATTAATGAGAAGAAAGAAAATAATGGTTTTCTCCTCTTTTTAAGACGATTCATTATTTCTAAAATAAAATGAAAATATAGAAGTAAGGTATTAAATAAGGGTGAACTTCAAAAATAAGTATAATTAGTCTTAGAATGTAGAAATAACACTTATTTTAAATTAAATTTTTAAGAGTTAAGTGACATTTATTTTGAGACGAATAAAATAACTATGAGTGATTGATAATGATAATTTTTGTCGATCATAAACTAGATAAAATTGTTACAATAATTCTATCTATTATCATTCCCAAATCCTTATAGGAATTAATGGCGCCCTCAAATGCTTCTTATGTTCATAAATCGGTAATTCCTATGTGTAGCACCAATAGTTTGCTACCACGTATAAGCCATTTCATGATCAGTATTGTCAAAATTTGGAAGTATTTCTTAGAACTAATGATTGTATTATTTTTTTAATTTATGTGAGTAAATATTTAAAGGTAATTTTTAAATTTTGAATTCTTAAAAAAATAAAATTATTTTTTTTTATAAAATTTTAAAGAAAAAAAGATAATTTTTAAGAAGAAATAGTCACATGATCTTAAAAGCTAAAGCTGACATCATGTCTCCATAGAATAAGTAGGTACTCATTTATAGCCCATGCGACTTTTCCAGTTCCCACTGCCTTCCTCTCATTTGTCTTTTCCTTCCGCCCAATCAATCGCTCCATTCATCAAAAAGGTAAAACAATATCTCCCACCCACCCAAACCCGAGCCCCTAGGTCTATCTGCTCCACCGCCTCCACCACAATGGATCCACCAGAGTTTTCCACCGGCGGCAGGCCGTCTCCCAGGAAGGAACTCCAGGGCCCACGTCCAGCCCCACTCAGAGTCAACAAAGACTCCTACAAGATCAAGAAGCCGCCTGTAGCACCCAACGCATCTCAGCCGCACCTCCAGCCTGCCACCAACAACGACCGTCAACCGGTGGTTATTTACACCGTTTCTCCCAAGGTCATACACACCACCGTCAATGACTTCATGAACTTAGTTCAGCGTCTCACCGGCCCATCTCCCAGAGCCGGGAGCACACCCACGGCGGGCGCCGGTGACGTCTCTCCTGCAGCAAGGTTGGCTTCCGTGGAGAGAATAAGCCCATCGGAAAGAGAAAGGGAAAGGCAACAAAGGGTGGGAAATGATGCGGAAGATTTGATGGCAATTGTTGAAGGTACGAGCTTTGAAATGGGTCAGATTCCGGGGATATTGTCGCCGGAACCGGGAACTCTGCCACCGGTTGCGTTACCGGGACTGTTCTCACCGGCACCGGATCCATTTTGGAATGGGAATAATATGTTTATCCCGAGCCCATCATTCTTACTTTCATCGCCTTTGATTTCACCATCTCTCTCTTCTTATGATCTCTTCAACTCATTCTTCGACCCTTAGCCAAGAACCAATCTTCCTTTGTTTTCTTTTTCTTCAAAGTTTAGGTTTTTACTTTAACAAAATTAATTAAACATCTTTTTCTAGTCTGGGAATTTTTTTGAACCAAAATTTTGCACTTGTTAAACAGGAGATTTACATATAATTGACCACAAATTTTTCTGGTGGGTGGATTGGGGGTGGCGGGCGGGGAGACCAAAAAGTCAACAAAGAAAACCTAAAGAAAAATGTTTTTCTTGGTGGAATTTGGAGCGAGGAAAGTGGAAGATGACAAGTGGAAATTTATATTGGAGAAAGAGAGAGGAAAGGGCTTGTTGGTTTTGGACAAATGGGACACTGAGTGAGGGAGTGGTGGCCTTAGTAATCTATCATTTTATTTTATTTTTTGGATGCAACTTGGGAGGCTTACAACAGTTTTGTACCTTGGTACCTTCTGGAATTCTTTCTCTTAATTTTGTGCTAAATGTAATGTAGCTATTTGTAATGCAGCAATGACTTTGTAAATGACATTGTCGTTATTAGTTTGTCGTTTGCAATACTTTGTACCATAATTCTTGACATACTGTTGGCGAATTTTGTACCATGAACTTCATATTTTGGAATATATTTTATTTCATTTTCTTGACATTATTGAATACCTTTTTCATCTTTTGACTTAAATTTCTTTTAAAAACAATTGTTTCCTTATCTCCTTTGACTAACTTTGTTATAGAATTTATATATACGTGATGATAGCGTGTGTTTTAAGTAAATTATTAATTAAATATAAAAATATAGAATTTATATATACGTGATGATAGCGTGTGTTTTAAGTAATTATTAATTAATATAAAAAATATTTAATGTTATAAAATATTAATGTATAATAACAATTGCATGATAGATTAAGGACAATAAAGATTGAAAATCAAAAACTTTTTTTTTGTTTCTCTTGTTTCTTTCCTCTCTCCTCCTTTTTGTTTTTTTTTTTTTTTGTTCCATTCATTTCTCTTCATATTTCTTCCATTCACGTCATCAAAGTCTCTCTACAACATAAATACAATAATAAATGACCATATTTATGCGGTACTCTTAAACGGGCATTTTTTTTTTTTTTTACTTTTTTTATTTTAAATGCACATATTGATGAATTACTATTATGGCTGACAATTGAAACAAATGGTATATATGTTAGTAGTACTTCCTGTAATCAATTACGGTATGAAACATGATACAAAAATGTTTTCTAACATTTCCCCTTCCATAATTAAAATAAATATCTCGCTAAAGTTTTATTGGGAAAAATCCAATGGGATAAAGACACAATGAAGGAGAAAGAGTACATTTTCAGAAATACGGCATTGCATCGTTTAAAATCTTACCATGAAAAACTCAATTGGAAAAAACATTGGTTAAGGAAAAATAGTACAGTGTATAACTCTGTCTCTTGACCACATCATTTCATATCTTTCAATCATTGCATTCCAATAGTCTAAACCAACTTCTCAAATATAGAAGTCAGTAATGACTTTGAATAGATCTATCAATGGACACTTGAACAAATTTCCTGAAACAAATTTCATCATTCTTTTAAAACTCATTGGTGAAAAAGATTTTTGGTGAAATGTGTTTCACTCTACCACCTACAATATATTATTTCTTCAACTAAACCATATATGTTGTGATATCATCAAATAAGTAGTAGAAGCTTCCATTTCCAAAAGTCAATCTTACGATAATAAATTTATGTATCATAAATCTCAACGAAAAGCATATTCGACTCATTTCATGAATTATCATTATCTCAACATGATCAAAAGAAGTGGCAGTTCTACTATATTTGAAAAAAATGCCAAGAAATAATTGTACCATCATATGTAATGTGAATCCAAGATCGAATCGCATTGCGGAATCCCAAATTAGTTAAGTTAGAGATTAACTTGACGCATTGATTTAAATCACAATCTTGAATTTACCATTGAATTAAGAATATAATGATTTAATGAAAACACTTCATAATTTAAGTTGAACAACTAACTAGTGATATTTTCAAAAATCAATCTTTAAAATAAGTTACACATACCTGAATATAAAAGAAGAACAATTCACTCATGAATCTTCAAAATTTCACCTATAAACCATTACAAGTCCCCACGGGACCATATCCAAACCGGAAGGTTAATAGCTCACAATTAATTTCTCAATGATCGTATTATGCTCAATCTAAAACGTCTTTAAAAGGTTGGCGCACATCCCTTTTTATAGGGGTAGGGATGCACAAAAATTACAAGACCTAAAACAACTAGAAAAGTAATTAATATGGAATCCAAATAGAATTAAAAACCTTACAACCAAAACCTAAATAAACTAGGTTAATGAAAAGGAAGAATTCAGTCACTTTAGGAAACAAGTGATAGCCAAAATTCTTCATCTAAAAGGCAAGGGCAAGGAAATTAAAATCCTACTAAAGCTATTAAAGGGAAATCGACCCCGTCCTAAAAGAAACATGTAAGAACTTTCTAAGGAAACTCCCAATAATAAAATAAGTAAATCTAAAATGAGGAAGGACAATTAAAACACACACACTCACACATAGTAAGGAATTCAGCTGCCTTCTTTAACCCCATTCGTGTTTCTTCACTTTAAGTAAGTTCTTCCACTTGTGTGTTCATTCCTTATTTTAGAATCTTCTAGACTATTCTCAAATCTTCTAGAATCTTCTGGAATAAATAACTCAAGAATAATTAATTAAAATAAAGAAATGTAATGATTTTCAAGACTTCATTAAATACTCAAGAATTTGACGAGTACCGATTTAGCGGCCCACTGGATTGCCAAGGTCTCCTGCTCTCATCGGTGCTCAAGATCGATAGCCTGCAAAATTGTGGGGAGCAGTTCCCTATGAACCAAAATTTAGTAAGCTATTTAGAGTATAAGAATGTTAGGGGTTGCAATATATTGTGTACCTTATGGTGTAGATATCACTATGCATATATAGCCGATGACCTGGACGGGTAAGGTAAGATATGGCTTTCTCTCTATACATTTATCCTTTAATTTTCTCTCTCTATCTTTTTTTTTCTCTTTCTCTCTCCACCCTCTTATTTTCCCTTCGCTTCATCTCTCATCTCTCTTTCTCTCTCTTCATTTATCATTTTATTTTGTCTCTATTTTATCATTTAATTTTCTCTCTCTACCTTTATTGTATCATTTTCTCTCTCTTCCGTAATATTTTTATTTATCTATATCATCTCTCTTTCTCTCTCTACATCTATCCTTATACTCTCTCTTTACCTTTATCATTCCATTTTCTCTCTCTACACTTTTTTCACTTATTTTGGCTCTACTTTATCTCTATCATTTTATTTTTTATTTTTTTAATTTTGGTTATTTCGTACATATAGTAAGAAGGGTAAAATTAAAATTTTAACTGATTATCATTGTTAAAACAGAGTTAAACCAAGCATTATCAATCACAATGATACCAGTACACAATTTCAACCAAGCACAATTAACCCCCCAATCATTCCCATTGAGGAATTTATGTTCAGCGCCCCTGAAATCCTCCAGCTGTTGGTATTGATCCGATCATGAGGGAGGTAGAATTTGGGGGATCCTCTTCCACCTCTTTCCTTGTTTACCTTGGACAGGCACTGTTTAAGCATGGATCTGGGCCGAGGGTGCATTCTTGGAGCGCCAGGGTTTCCTTGGGGGGGGGGGGGGGGCTCCGACCAGGATCCGGGTCAGATTGGTCAACTTGATTGGTCTTTCTAGATTAGGTTTGGGTCCCGTTCAATCATGTTCCATTAACTAGCCCTCAAGCCTTGGCCAAATGCTAGAGTTTGAAGTGTCTCCCACCTAAGGCCAGCCTCTTCTCGAGTGGCTTCGACACATTTGTACATATGCGCCCCCCAGGCGGGAATGGAAAAAAAAAAAAAATTAAACTCTTCCTGAGACAGACAATTTGATGGGATGGTGTCAGAAGCGTGACAAAGACCTTTCGCTTGCTCTCATTCATTCAAACCGTCATTCCATTTCCTATTCTCTTTCGGCTTATCTATTCCTTCTCTCCTCTCCTATTTCTATCTTGTCTATCCTTTCCTTTTTAACTTCCCCCTTATTTCCAATTCTGGTATTTGCCTCCATTATTTCCTCTTTCTCTTTTTGCTTTCCTAGGGCTTTACCTCCGTTCGTCTCTCCTCATTTCTATCTTTCTTTCTCGCTACTACCCTGCTTTTCCAACTCCCATTTTCATGGCCCGTACGATAAGAACTTCGTCATTCTGTATCAATTCCTACGTCCCTGGATTACGATTCCAATGGTGTTGAAATTGTAAGCAGGGCTCTTCCGCTACTTCCCGCTCCTCCAGGGATAGTGTTGATAGGTCTCTTGGGCTTTCAGAAGTTGGATGACCATGAAGGATGTAGGGGCTCTCTTCCCCGTGACCTGGATATGTACTTCTTGGGGCCCGAGGATTGGGCGAACATTCACAAACGCAATTATGTGGTGGTGTACTGTTCCTATCTTGATCAGGGGTTGTGGTTCCCCCTTCAACCTCTGATCAAGGGATTTCTAGCCTTTTTCTGCCTTGGCCTAGCTTAGTTGACCCCAAACTCAGTGGGATTTTTGGGTGGCTTTGTTTGGTTGTGTGGCTGTCTTAGCATTAATCCTATGGTCCCGTTGTTTCGGGGTTTTTAAGCCGTCCACTGGAATGGTCAATCCTCTTATTGGCTCAAGATTGCGGTTGAGAGTGAAGGCGCTACTTTTTCCTCGTATAGGCGGCTTTCTCAAATCTTCTTTACCAGAGGCTTAGCTATGGTGATTCCACTGCTCTTGATTGCCCTCCCCTTAAGAGTGAATATTCAGCGGCTAACATTACAGCTCTTCAATCGTGACCACTTTTTTACAATGCTGCTCCCTCTTTCCCCCAGGTCGACCCACCTCTGGGTTCTCCTTACGTTTCTCCCCTATCTTCTCCTTTTCGTTAGAGCCCTCTGCTTTGATTTTTGCTTGTTTTGTTTCCTTGTTATTTAATCTCTTAAGGTTATGGGTGGGGTTTTACTAGGTTGCCTGCTCTTTTTATTGAACCTCCCTTCTTTCTTTACTAGTGCATTGGTAGCTTCCTTCTCCTTCCTTCGAAGGCGTGTTCGTCCGGCATCCCCGGTTAAGGTTGTTGTAGGTGGGGCTTCTGTCGGCGATCCCTCCCGTTTGCCGCGGACTTCCAGCCTTCCGGGCTCCCTTCGCTGTGTACACCTATCAAGCATTTTTCTTTAGAGGAAAAACCTTCGGTCTCTCCCCCTAATCCGCCTGGAGCAAATCTTCACAGGAGAATCCGTGATGATTGCTCTTGGATTTGACTGTCCCTTCCTGTGCCTTGGGGAACCCTACGGTGAGCCTTGCCTCTTCGTTACTAATTCATTCTCTAGAGTCATTCATTGATGTTTTTTCCTTTGTTCCCCTAACGCCTCTCTTCAGGAAAGTTCTTCCCGATGCTGAGACTTAACTTGCTCACTCCTTGGCTTCCTCGGTTTCTACCTTGTTTATTGACCTAGAGCGTTATTTTTAAGTTCAAAAGGAGAGAATGAAGACTGATATGGCTGCTCTTTATGGAGCCGCGGTGGAGTTCCAAGTCAAGGCGGTTGAAAATGTGCAATCGAAGGCGTCCCAAGCCGAGGCGGCTGAGAAAGTGTAGTCGACGGCCTCTCAGCTAGCCTTCAGTAAGAATAGGTGGCTCACCTATGGGTGGAGAACGAGGCCCTTATTGGCTGGTGCGATTGTTTAGTCTCTAACCTTAAAGTGGTAAATTGCAGCTTCATATAACCATTCTAAACATGAAATGTGTAAAACTGTAGTAGAAAGTTGGAGAATACGACTTTAGGGAGCGGGAAGGCCTTGCATATGGAGAAACACACTCTTGTTTAGGGTTAAATACGTCTATTACACGTCAATTTATTTAATAACCGCCGTAGATAATGGCCGTAGAAAGTTAGTTACTATGGCAGTTATTTGCTAGCCGCTGTAGATAATGGCTTTCTACGGCGGTTTATATATAAACCGCCGTAGAAAGTCCGTATTTTCTTTTTTAATGGCGATTTCGTCTCTTCCGCCGTTAAAGTACAACCATTAAAAGTCCGTTTTGTAGTAGTGCATCACAGTACTGGTGGAATGTGGGGGAGCATCAACTCCAAAACGTAAGCCGAAAACCTTGGCCCTTCAATCACAATTGGTAAAAGCAACGCCAAAAGGGTATCACCACTCCCTATTGTGGTCAGGAATCACGGAAGTAGAAAGGTGTATTTGTGGATTTGGCATGGTGAAAGTATTGAGAGTTTTTCTGAGCAAAGAAAATCTAATGCAAAAGGAGATGATGGGATTGAGAGAGATCGATTGGATGATATGATTGAGGATGTGGCCGATGATTTTGCTGAAAAACCGGTAGTTCTTGCTTCACTTTTGGGTTACAATGAAAAGCCTCTATACACCAGTTGCACTAGATGATTTCACATAACTTATTTGATTGTATTTTATTTTGCTACTCAATTAAATTTATTTTTATACTCCGTGGCAGTACTTAAAGATCTACCACACTCCATTAGCCACTGAGAATATAGATGCTATGAGAAAATTATGTGCTAGTTATATTGTGGAGCATTATCCAAGTAGTACTTGATGGTTGTTTTGCTAGTGTAGAAACTTGTTGATATTATAGTTGTATGAATTGTTGTGGATATGCCACTGTAATGTAATAGTGATTTCTACTTCTATCTTAGCAATATTTTGTATATTTATTTTAAACTTTTAGAAGCAGATTTTGCTCTAAACTAGAGAAAGCTCAGAACTTTCTACGGTTGGTGTGGAAAACACCTTAGAAAGTTTAGGACTTTCTATGGCGGTTTAGATAGAGCAATAGAAAATGAGCACATTTTACGGCGGTTTGGTTTAACCACCGTAGAAAGTCCTAACTTTCTACCGCGGTTCGGGTGGTTCTTCCCAACCGCCGTAGAAAGGTTATGGACTTTCTACGGTGGTTGAGAACCGCCATAGAAAGTCCAGACTTTCTACGGCGGTTCAACCAGATATATGGCGATTCAAATGCAAGAAAACCACCATTAAATGTGCAAAAAAACCGCCATTAAAGCCCCTTTTTGTAGTAATGATGCCTCTTTTTCTATCGATCTTCCTGAGAGTTCTTTACCCCAACCTCGGAGCTCTGACTTGTAGCTTCCCTTGCTACTTTTGTTTTTTTTCTTCTCTGGCTGCCCTCATTTTGTTGAGGGTTTATAACTATAGGCTCAAATATTTTTCCTTTCAGTATTACTTTATGTTTCTATGATTTTTGCTCGTGTTTTTCTTTTTCAGTTGTCATTGGGCGCTTCCCATTTTATTGCTTCCCCCTTCCCTCCTTTAGGAGGCGAGGCTTCTAGTCTCGGTTATCTGCTCATTTTAGTGTTGCTTGAGCTTGCCGCTTCCCGGGCAAGGCTTTGCAACCTTAGACCCTGTCACTAACTGGCTTTGTCCTCCTCTTTGAGGGGCTAGGTCTGGGTTTGTGTGCAGAAGCCTCTGTGGTGATTTTTGTTGCTACCATCAGGCAGTTGAGATTTAGACCACTAAGGCAAATAAGCGGTGTTTGTTCTGCGGCGTTTAGCCTTGGTGGCCTAACCGACTTCAATATTGGCCAAGAGGACGTTTTAGCGCTTTTTTTTTTTTTTGTTCATTCTTAAAGTTTTCCAATTGTTCAAGATTTTTATAATTTCGGAACTCTTAGCCATCGAGCTTTTTCGATGCTTGCTTGATGAAGCACTTTTTTACTTTAATTACCTTTTTGGCAACACGACTTCTCAAAGTAGGGCACATAAGACTTAATATTCATAAATATGGTACTTTTTATTGAGTTAAGCTTATGCTAAAAGCAAAGAAATAAAGATGAAAAAATGCTTAAGGAAACAAGAGATGCGCTGTCTAGCACCTTTATAGAAATCCTACTATTATGCTGAGACCAAAAAAAAAAAAAAAAATGATACATTTCCTACGCAATCCATGATATGCATGCTAACACCACTTTACGCGTTTTTAAGTATGTAACATTCAAAGCGTGTTTTTTCCCCTATGCGAAAGGGTGTGGTGTTTGCTCCGACCATGTGAGTTGCTAGGCCTTGCTTCCCCTTTTCTTATATGGCCAAGGCCTCGTGCACCTTAACTATTGCAATTATTCCCTGGAGACAGAGCCTGACCCTAGCTTGCTTAAGGATGTCCGTGGCCTCTTGAATGGCCATGGGTAATCTTCTTAGTTCTTTTTGGCTCGACCTCGGGCAATGGTATCTATTGTGATCATCCAACTCAGCTAAGCTTTTGGTGCTAATCCTAACTCTTCTCTCATCCTTAACCCTAAGGATTCAAGGGTATTTGTATCTCCCTTTCCCTTAGGGGCTTCATGTGGTGATGCCTAGGTGCGCCACTGTTACCTTACTGATCTGTCGCTCTGGCTTTTGGGGTTTGTCCAAGGGTACCATTGCCTTGGGTGATCCTCTGCGCCTACAACCTAGGCCTTGTCTTTTTGGTGGTTCTCCCCGCACTTTTGAGTTCTTTAGCGCATCGTCGAGGCGAGGAGCCTGAGTGCTCTGGCCCTTCCTCAATGATGACGCTAATTGGTATTTTAGCTTAAGCCCCTTCCTGCCCTGTGGGTGCCCTTTGTCTCCTGGCCCTTGCGTACGTGGGATTTTGCATTTTGGCCCTAATCTTTCTCTTCTCGACCTTCGCCTGCTATGGCCAACACTTGTGTTCCTTCCTCGGCCATCCTCATCATGGCCACATAAAGCATTCACACCCTTGCTATAAGTTCACTTTTAGCCGAGCCACTCCTTCCTCCATAAGGAATTTTACCATCATGTGCACCGTACTAGGTATGGTGATATGTTTGACCCCAAATTTCTGAAACGTGCACCTCACAATTTTGTAAAATGGATGATTGTAGGGAATGTACTTCGACCCGTTACTTATAGTCAAGCAAGAACCAAAAGCTTCAAGTTAATCTTCCACACTCTAATCGAATGATAAGGAACGAAAACCACAAAATTTTAATGAAAAACAATTAATAATTTTGAAAATAAGGATCACACTCAGGGGTGTTGGCACACGATTTTTCTAAATAATACTTAGTTGATTAGAAGTGTAAACAATGGTCCTATAAAGGCATCTAGGATAGTCTATCTAAGGTAGGAGTTTAAGTAGTTACATGAAGGAGGGGGGGCAAGAATTGTGATGTCGCAAAGGTCATCTTGTCCATGTCTCAAGTTTTGATTAGTTAATTTGGTGATGAGTAGACTTGTTCTAGAAGCTTCAGTGGACGTGCCTCATTCTGCATCACTTGGCCTACTTAGTGGTTGGAGATTGGCCGAGAGAAGTGATGATTTGTCCGTCATTTGATGACGTGGATGATGACTTGGCTTGGATGATTGTCATCCTCCCTGTGTAGTTTGGTTGAACTTTTGGAAGGGAATGGTTGATTGATTTCTTCCATTCTTTGTTGATTTATTTTCTTTTCTCACTTGATCTCTACATTAAATTTTTTAATCCTTCCATGTTTCTGGTGATTCGTTCCTTGTGAGTGTGAACTGATTAAGATTGATGGAAATATTGCCTTCTTTGTCTTTAGCTGGTCAAAAATCAGTGTTGCCCTTGGGGTTGAAATGACCAAAATGCTATTGTGGTCATAAATGATTATAATGCTCCCTCAGCTAGACTCTACCTATTTATTCTATGAGAAATCTAAAGTACTGAAAGTTAGACTTGTGGCCAAAGTCTACTTGTTAACTTGACTTGGTGAGACAAACTAGTTTATGGAAACCATTGTCACAACTCAAAATCAACATAGTTATGGTCCTCTGCACTTGTTTAGTCCTCATTCTCAAAATATCCTTCCTCGGATAGTTCCTTCCATGGGCCAAAACTCATAATATGGCCTCGAATGGTTGAGCCTTAGCATGCCGAGGTACATGTTGTATGTTGATTACTTGTCCATGACGACAAACTTTAAAGATTTCGTTCAGTGTTTGTTCCCTTCCGATAGCGTTACTAGAAGGGTTGTCTTACCTACTAGATAAGTGGGCTGGTTACTAAAGCCTACTAGTGGGGTTTTTACCGGTGTGATGAGCTTATTGTCAAACCTGTATTTATCGAATGCTTCATAGCTGATGATGTTAACAAAGAAGCCGTTGTCCACCATCATTCTCTTGATCCTCAGGTTCGCATGTAGGCCTTCACTACGAGTGGATCAGCTGACTAACTCTCCATGAATAGTCCTCGGATAACAATAAGATATTCTGCTTGAGCTCGCCTCCGCAACCTTCTCTACTATAGCTGGAGAGCTGTCTTAGGTGCTTCTTTCTTTGGTTGGTGGATTCTTCATGTGTGGGGCCTCCACTGATCATATCAATGACCCCGTGACTTGGGCTTTCTTTTATTGCTCTAGTCTCTTCTGGCCCTAGAGTCTTCTTTGGGCTTTATAGCTTCCTCTTTTTTCTCCAAGACTTATGAAAAAAATGAAATCCTTGAGCTCCCCTCACTTGATTGCTAACTCGATTTCACTATTGAGTTCGTGGCATTTCTCCATCTCATGCCTGTGCATTTTGTGGCACATGTCTTGTCAGGATCACATTTGTCTTCAATTGCATTTATTAGGTGAGGCTTTCTGAAGCTTTCCCCTGCTACGACGTATTGAGGGAGGGGGGGGGGGGGGGGGGGAGGGGAGAGGTGGTCAATTTGAACTCATCCATGAGTGACTTGTTGTCTCAAAATCTTTCTCCTTGGCAGCCTCGGTCTCCTTTCCTATTATTGGACCATTTCAGTCTGTCTTGTATCCTTCCTCGGGAGCCTCGATCTTCCCGGTGTTCATCCCGAGATCCTCCCACTTTCTCTTTGGGAAGGCGTCCGCGATGACGACTCCCTTCGCCTGATCTGCCACCTCTCCTCGGATGAAGTGGCTGGCCATTGTGAGGTGTCCTGCAAGTTTTTATGCAGTTCCGATGGTAGCATATGGTTGAAGGGACCGGGGCGTGCTATTCTGACAAAGTAGGTGATGAGGACCTCCTCGCTTTTGTATGCCATGTTCCCGCTTAAGTAGTCTAGCGCCTCAATTATTCTTGTAAGGATTTGCCCCCCCCCCCCTTTGGGTGGTCGAGGAGAGCACTACTACAAAAATCGGTTTTTTAGGGCTTTTAACGGCGGTTTTCGGCATTTTTGAACTGCCATCTATCCGGCAGCCGTAAAAAGTTTACGGACTTTCTACGGCGGTTCGCTTAGGAACAGCCGTAGAATCGCGAACCGCCGTAGAAAGTTAACTTTCTACGTAGAAAGTTAACTTTCTACGGCGGTTTTGAAGATAACCACCGTAGAAAGTACCAAATTTGTAAAAAAAAAAAAATTTAATATTTTATTTTTTTCTCTACATTCAAAAAATATATATCAAAAGCAGCAAGAACAGCCTTAGAAAGGTTTTGATATATATATATATATATATATATTTCAACTTTATTCAAAATATATATATCAAAAACTTCCATGCTAATAAACCGAACAACCACCAAACTTCACAAAATTTTTGCGTGCATCCATCAAATTCTAATTAATTTAATCATTAACAGCAAGAACAATACAATAATCACTGATATACACTAATCAAACCCGAATTTAATCATTCATCATCTCACCAAACTCGAATTTAACACTAATAATAAACCCTAGGCCAATCACAATAATCAAGTAACAATAAAATTTGTAAAGCTTAAATAAAGTTGAAACTATTCTATATTACCTTTTTTATGATTTGAAGCCCACAACAAGGACTGATTGTGGTGAAATTATAATGGGGGATTAACTCCAAGTGGTGGGTGATAGCCAATTAAGAAACCACATCCGGAGTTAGGTGACGGTGGATCTTGTTATCAACGCTGCTGGAAGAACGACTTCGGGGGAAGACAAGAGAAAAAACCGACGGAGAGAGGATGGGCGTCGGCAACGAGAGAACGCTTCGGTTTGCTGGAGATGGAAACAGGGGGAAGCCGCGGCTGACTGGAGATGGAAACAAAGGGAAACCCTTAAAATTCAAACAAAATCAAGTTTCTATGGCGGTTTTTATAATAAAAACCGCCGTAGAAATGGACTTTCTACGGCGGTTTTAATTAAAACCGCCATAGAAAGTAACTTTCTATGGCGGTTATTAAGAAACCGCCATAGAAAGTAACTTTCTATGGCGGTTTTAATTACAACCGCCATAGAAAGTCCATTTCTACGGCGGTTTTAATAAATCCGCCGTAGAAAGCCCATAATTGTGAATTTCCCCCCGTTCCTCTATTCCTATTAATTTATAGTTTTTCTATTTTTGTAAATTAACCCCCAAAATTTTTTAAATTTAATAATAAATATGTATTTTACTATTTATCAATTTTTATAGTAAAATTCATCATATTTATTAATTATACGGCAGTTAGAAATACAATCGTTTAGAAAGGGACTTTCTACGGCGGTTTTCTAAAACCGCCGTAGAAAGTAGGGAACTTTCTACGGCGGTTTTATATAGAACCGCCGTAGAAAGTCCGTACTTTCTTTTTAATGGTGGTTTTGGTCTTTCCGCCGTTAAAGCACCGCCGTAGAAAGTCCATTTTGTAGTAGTGGAGGTAACTGACTAGTTTGCCAAAGTTTCAGCTCCCAAGAAATTGTTTACAAACATTCATGTGAACTACCAATAGAAGGCTTCGGAATCAGGTAGGGGACTTGCATACCACGCGTGGGCAGGCCCTTGAAAGGTATTGGGGATAGCCATGCACTTGTTGTCTTTAGATATTTGGATAATATTCATGACTCCTTCGGCATTGCACGTGGTCCACCAGATCTTTCGTTCCATCGTACGTGTCGAGCCCTTGGACCCCCTTAAAGCTTCGGCGCAGAGGGGCTACTCGTATCCTCTTGACAAAAATACACATCATCCCATCGGGCTTGACCTGCTTACCCATTTCCTTCAGCAAGTCTTTCTTTAGTTTCACGGAGGTTCATTTCGTTTGCAATGATGGGGGTTGGTGCCCAATACTTCTCATCCTCTTCTGTGATCTTCTTTCCTTGCACCTTCTCCCTTCTGGCCACCACCTTCAGCACTTCTTCTTCGTGGTTCAGGAAGAATTGAGACTGCTTGGCGGCTATTGCTTGATCGCATTCCGCAGGGATATCTAAGATGATCTCTTGCGTGTGTTTAGGATTGGTGCTGCTATCGCCCATGGTAGTATCTGATGTGATATTAGAAACGTTTAAGGAACAAGAGATTCATTTACCAAAAAGGTTCCCATAGATCGCGTCAATTGATGAGTACCAATTCAACGATTCACTGGATTGTCAAGGCTTCCTGCCCTTATTGAGATCCCGTATCTCAGAACCTAGTACCTGTTAAACTGCAATAATATTTTGTAATAAATTGATGTAAAATAGAATCTCTCGACTTGATGATGTGTAATTTGTAAAATAAATTTAATAAGAAGTAGGAAATAATTAGAAGAATAAATTATAAGAAATGAAAATTAATGATTCTACTAAAGTGGATTAAAAATATTTATTTATAAATTATAACTGGAATGGAATTAATTAGATAAAGTTAAAAGTGAATTGAAATTATTTGAGATGAAGTAATAAGTAAAAAAATTTTGATTTAGGATTTCATTGAAAAATTTTCAATATTATTTTGGGTCAAAGTATGATTCTTAAAATGTTGATGGCTTAAAAATAAAAAGAGTAAAAGAAAAGGAGGAAGGCGGTTTGGGTACAAAGGAAGGGGATAATCATCATTCTCGTTTCTTTTCACTTCCCCTACACCCTAAGCAAACAACCCTAGAATTCTGATAATCTTCTTCCATGCTTTGTCACAAAACCACAAATCCCCAGTCTAAACAAACCCTCTACCCCTCTCGCCTTTACAAAGAGAAAGCTCAAACAGTCGAAACTCCATCTGAACAATAAACTTCAGGAACCAAAATAGGGTATTAGAGAAGGTGGAAATCTGGAAACTTTGGAAGCAAACTTCAATAGATAAGTAAGAAAATCTTGGGAGCAAATGATTCAATAAGAGAAAGGTTTAACTGGTGTGAAAAAGGGAGGAGCAGCCATGGGTTGATTTCACCATCCGTGAGGTTAAAGTTTTATTTCTAAAAAGGTAATCCTATCTAAACGCTTTTTAGGAGCTGAATTTTAAATAATTTATGCTTAACTTGTGACAAAACAAACCTGAGAATAAGTATAACCTTTCAACAAGACACTCAGGATTAATCTTATTCAATTTTAAATATGAATGTCAGCTACTAAAAGGAACTGAAATATGAAGAATTCATAAATGAAGAAACAGGGGTGCTTCGGGTTATGTTTAATGTACTGAGCAATTCGAGTTTTAAGTCCGATTGTATAGATTGGAATGAATTAGTGATATAATAATACATTTGAATTGGTTATTGACCAAACATTATAGTTTGGGGAAGTAAGCATCACACGATTGTTTATGAACTTAGTTTTCAGAATGATTGCCTATAAGTTGCTTGTAAAAATTTCTTAATGAGGTAAAGCTTAAGCTCTAGGGTCTTTGACTAAATCAGATTAGAGCTAAGACATGATGATTGTGTCTGGCTGGAGCCTTTTTGCTATCACATTGCGACCCAGAAAACATTGTAAGATGTAGGAAGCTTTGTTATTGTAATTCTAATAGCTGCAATTTTGGATATTGTTTTCTCCGACAAGTTTGATACTTGAGGTGCTATTCTAGTGCAGTTTTCTGTTGGTTTAAGAACTAGAAAAATGATGTTGTGTTGTAGTTAATGTTTGGCAGTGATGAGGGCATCCCTAGCAACACAGGTTCATCCGCAAGTCAGCCACAAGGAGGGTGACCCATAACAGCTCCAAGTCCTTACCAAAGGGATCCCCTAATTGATATTATTGGGCCACTTACCAGGACTCGGCAGAAATAAGTAGAGGATGCACTCCGCGCCCTTGTATCTACAAGCCGAATTGAAGCCCAGAAGATATCAGAAGGCAGAGCAGCCTTGAACCCCCCACGCCGAAAGGACAGAATAGTTCATCTCTTCACCATTACGGGGATGTGCGGCCTATGTTTGTCCAGGACTAAGGTTCAAGGTATTTCTGGAAGTTCTTGGAAGGATTCTTGAACTTCTTGAAATGGATCTTGATAAATCTTGAGGTTCTTGAACTTCTTGGTACATTGAGAGAACTACTACCGATGGATCTTGAAGAATTGAAAAGGATCTTAATTTTCTTTATTTTCTTGATTTTTGACATTTCAGACGGGTTCAGAAAGCTTCTCATTGCGTCTGGAACCATCCGAACTATTCGGTGAAGTTTTATTCTATCTCATTTCATTTCCAAAATGCTTCATTCAACATGCCGAGCCCATCAGCACTCTAGAGCTTCACCAACTCGGCCCATACTACACGCCTCTGGCCCAAACCACAGTTCTACTGGAGATAAGTTTTAGGTGTTTGGATAGGTTTAGGATTTGTGCATGTTTACTAATTATATTCCTAGTTTGTTAAGGTTTGGTAGAAGGTTTTACAGGTTTGTTACAACTAACTGATTGCCTTATCTCTTTGTTTCCAAAAAGGTTTCACTTCTTGAATCCTTTTTGCACTAGATTTCCTTTTCTTTTTGGAAGGAATTTTCGGATTTCCCTTTTCGTTAGGGTGGTGCCATGTTCTTTTTGGCAACTTGCTTTCTTGTAGGAATACCAACTCTAGTTGGTTTCCAATTTCTTTTGTTTCTTAATTCCTTTTCTTTTACAACTCAAGTAAAGGCGCGCAACCCTCTATTTAAGGGAGGCCTGGCCAAATTTATCAATAGACAAATATTAGAATTCAGATTATTATACCTTGTGAGGTTTATTCCTTAGCTTTAGAATTCTTATTTTGCACCTGTGTAATTTGCATGTTAATGTTTAGATAACACAAGCGAGACTATAGGGTAATTAGGTTTCTTGCTTCACCTAATTTCTGCTGGTTTCAATTCATTTATTCTTGCTAGGTTATAGCTAAAGTAGTTTATCTCACTATATGCCTTGTATGAATTGCGAAATCTAAGTAAGTCAAGGTGTGCCCTTCAACTATGCACTTTCCTAGGCAACATTCCGCATCTGTGAGCTCTTCTTCGAATAACTCACATCAGGCAGACAAGAGAGTAGCCTGAGAAATTCTTTTAAGTAAAATCAGCATCTGAAACTTTCATGGAATTGGACAATTGGTGCAGACTTTGTAGTAGTGTTGATACTACTGATTTTTGAAAGCTAATTCAGTTGGAGGTCTAAACCTTTTCTCAGATGCTTTTGCCACTATAAATGAGTTTGACAAATGAATTTGGGATGCTGGAATTAGGTTCCATGAATTCAATTAGAACTGAACATAAGTTTTCACAATTACAATCACATGAAACTTTGGAGGGTCGAGGCTATTCTTTGGTTTCTACTGGTGCTAAACCATTTTTTAAAAATATGTACGAGAACAAGTTATGATCTTTGAATGAATATGAAACATTTCAGTTTTGCTGTTATTCTTTACAAGTTTCAGAACTTAGAAATTCTCCATTGCTGCACAAAATGGTTGACAGAAACTTTAAACAAGAGAGCAACTTAGAAAACATAATTTGTTTGTGATACATCATAGACATGCTTACTCTGCAAGCCTTCTGAAACCTGCAAGTTTTGGAACCTGAACAATGGTTTTGTTGCTGATTTGGGAACTTTGTCGTACTACAGAAAAGGTTAGTAAATTAAGTCTTAAATGGAAATGGGGAGAGAAACTGAACAACCTTTTAAGTTATATAATGTAAGAAATACATAGCATTAAAAATTGAAAGAAATTAATTGAAACTATTATGATGTAAATAATTTTAATAACTAACACATTACAAAAATCATAAACTAATAATAGTAAGAGAGAATTCTTTAGAAGTCAAATTCTATGTGAGTCTTTGAACAATGAACTGAATTTTAATTCAATTTTGATAGGAACTATGGAAAAAAATATTCTCACTGAATCAACCTAACTTTTTTTGCAACTAAATCAACGAATTACAATACAAATTTCTAGAGCAGTTGAATTTGTTAGAAAATAAATACAATGAACCACAATTAGAAAAGAAATTAAGGAAAGAACCTATCGGCTTCATGTGTCTTTAGATTTTGTAGGATTTGTGCAATTGATTGGTATAGTTTCAAGCCCAACTTTTTTTATTGCTAACAAACGACATATTGATAAAATATAGAGAAACCATACAAAAAAAATAAAAAAATAAAAGGACAGAAATCTCAAAGTAGTACCAGAAAAGTAGAGCATCGACATGCAGACACGTAAAAAGAAGATGGAATGATGCATGCATAGGAGAACAATGGTGTCATTGTCAAACGACCACAATAGAAGAAAAAAAATTTCCCCAAAAAGTTTCCCATAGCCTAAGCCAAATAATATAGCTCTCTCATGTGGAGTTAGTGCATCAAATAAATTCTACGCATTGCGACTTACCCCCTGAAAACTCCCTCAAGTTTCACATATAAACCATCATATAAGCTCCACTGTTCATCAATCTCCTGCTTGGTGCTTGTGATAACATACTCAACAACATTGAGAGAAAGCTCTTCCTTCGCATGATTCTGTATGAAAGTTTGATATCCTCTTGCAAAATGGAGTAGCTATTATCTCACATGTGAAAAGGAATGGCTAATTTAGTACAACCCCGAGATTCTATCAGTTAAGAAATGGAACTAAATGCAACACATTCAACGAACAAAACTGAATAATGATCTAAATTAAGACAAAGCACAAGGTTTTTATGTAAATATCACTTCAAATTACATTATTTCATGATAATTGAAAACAATGAGCCCTATAATTAAAATGTAATCAGGAGATTCCCAAACAAATTTGAACCCTTAGATCATGATCAAAATCCCTCCTACTTCCATCTATTCCAATGTAAAACTAAATCTAACTATTATTATGTCAAGATTCTATTTTTATGACTCTATTGAACCACATATAGATAATTGCAAGAACATTAATTAGTAAAACAAACACAAATGAAAAGCAATGATTATTTCATTCCAAATTCATTCTCTTACATACCAATCCTATGATGCCAAACCATCAATTGAAAAGTAGCTCACTAAAGTGATCAGGAAGGATCCTTCATTCACAAGGCATACACCTAAAAGAAAGAAAAGGCAAGCACCAAGTTTTAAATGCACAATGTACTTGTACCACATCTATTGGAACTCTATTGAAATCCCAATTAGCAACCTAAGAGGGGGGAGAGAGTGAATTAGGTTCTTGACCAATTAAAATTATTTTTAAGATATTTGAAGAGTTGTTCTTCAAAAGACCATTTCAAATCAAGTGTGGTGTGTGAAGTGATTTGTCTAAGCAATTATGAAAGCAAATTAAGGCTCTATTCTTTTTCATCTCATTTTACAAGAATCATCACTTTTTTCATTTAAAATTTTATCTAAAGAAACAACCTCATTTTTTACTAAATTTTAAATTCAAATTTTAAAATTCCCTCTAAATCTCCACTCACATAAATTTAAAAAACAACATAATCATTACACATTTATTCTCTTTCCTACACAAATCACCAAAAGAAATTCTCTCCAAAAAATATTCCTTCCCTAAAACTAAATTTTCTCCAATTCAAGCACAAAAAGAACGGAGCCTAAGAAAGACAGAATACAAGGAATTATAGTGGTTTGGATTCCCCTTGAATCCTAGTCCACTCCCCAAGTTCTACAACTTGAGAATTTCTAATCCACTAGTGGAAACACTTAAATGTGTGTCTCAAACCACTACACTTGTTCACGACTAATTATCTTAGTCTATAGATTTTATACAAGAATTTCCTAACTTAACTCTAAGCTAGAAAATCTTCCTAAAACCTCTAAGACTAGAAATGGATCTTTTGCTCCTATCCTTGCTCAAGGATCTTTAGGTCTTACTCAAGACCCCACCTATCTTAGAGATGAATCTTTAGCCTAATCCTTCTCAAGGATGTAGGACTTACTCAAGACTCTCAGTTTTTTCAAACTCCCCTTTTCACATTGCCTATCTCTTCAACAAGACTTTTACAATGTGCCTCAACCTCTCAATTGGCGGACTTGTACAAAGTTTACGATGAAGTTTTTGCACTAAACAAATGAGTGCTAAAAAGATGAATATTGAAAATACAATTGGACTATGACAAATCTCTTTTAGAAGAATGCAGTGCTAGGATTTTCACTTGAAATCTGTTGGGATGATGTAGATGATAGTTGAGTTCAATTTGGCATTCATAGTCTTCAAATGAAAGGCTTGAAGTATTTATAGGACCACCTCTTTCCAATGGCTATAAAGTTGAAGCTAGAAACTGAAGTTTCAAAGTCGGGCTTCGAGCTCGATACCTGAATTTTTAATTATTCTTTCAAACGGACACTTTATTTGGCGCATAGTTTAATTAATGTATTTTAGCGCATTCTTTGTTTTCTTCAGCTTTGAGCTCGATATCCTGTTGATGGCTGAGTTCGATATTCAATTTGAATTTCCCAACTTCAATTGGTTTCCAACCCGAGAGCTTGATTGCTGCTGACTGCGTGTCGAGGTTAACGAGTTCGAATATTTCTGGGCAAGCTTCGAGCTCGACTACATGTTGATGTTGGAGCTTGAACGTTTCTAGGTTTCATAACCCTGTCGACCGCCTATCGAAATACCTTAGCTCGAACCTGTTCTGGACTTCTTCTTTCTTTAGCTATTTCTGCAATCTTTGTAAAATCATTAACCTACTTGTTTATTTGTTAGTTTGAATCATCAAACAGTGAGGATTGAGACCTGAGGTCTAACATACATAATTAGCACCGAATGGGAAAAGTAAATAGTTCAACAATACCGAGCAGAACCAGAAATCCCTGGAGAAAGCAACTTAGATTAATGAGCCTCTAAAATGTGACATGCATAGCCGCAATTATGAAATAGAGATAACTGTCAAAATAAGTGAGCATATTAGGTATAGAATGAAAAAATGCCACAAAAGTAAACAGAACGTGTGAACCATATGCAAAGCTACATACAACATTTTTGGGAAGGAAATTAAAGAGAAAGAACTAACATGGTGAAGCAAAAATGAAGCATTAAGCTTACCATGGAGCGGGTTTTTTAGATCAGAAGACAGACTGAATTGCTTATACTGCATGTGAAATTAAAATAGTAAATAAACATGGTCATTATAACAAAATAAAAGGAGGGGGGAGAGTGAATGAAACTTGTTTTGATGATCTTCTATATAATTTTCAAATTCTTTTATAGAATTCATATCCTTCTTATATTTTTCAAAAATGGATTGCAGAAGATCTTCAGCAACAGATCCCTATTCCTTTTCTGCAAGAGAATTTCTTCGGCATAAAAATGTCAAGTTACTCCAACTCTGAGAGAAACATATCATGCATTGTAAACTTCCAGAGCACATTGAAAGCATTAAAAAATAATAATAATCATTAACAAATTATCTTATCAAAATGATATCAAAGAAAATGAAATAAATGGAAATGTTTTGCGATGAACAAATTATTGATTTGTCGATCAATCGGGAAAGATAGAATGAGGAAGAAATGAAATAGTATCTTATCTTACATATATAAAGCATGGATCACCGTTAGTTAACAGCCGTTTCGTCACAAAAACACCTCCAGTATGTGTCTAATTTCGTAATTTTGCATGACCTTCGGAGACTCAAAAGTTTTCTATTGATTATTATACTGTTTTTTTACCTCTTTAATTGCCTAAAATGCCATTGTTAAGAGGGTTGGATGTTCAGGAAACACGCATCTTGCCAAATGATTTTACTCGTGGCTTTGCATGAAAGCTGCACGTTAGTTGGATCTCACTCGCTAGCTTCAATTTTTTCCTCTTCCTTCCTTTTCGTTTCACTCTTCCTTCTCTCTCCGTGGCAAGGCTTCTTACCGTTCACCCGAGCAGGATTTCTCTCAACGGCAACAACACTTGATCGTTGATACTGGATTAAGGCGAGAAACAATCTGAGGGAGAGTGCTCACATGATAAGCTAGGATTTCCCTTCTATAATTCGATGTGTGCTTTTTTTTGGTTCAAGATTTGATCTAATGGGGATTTAATGCCAGTCAGAGTGATTTTTTTTAATCTCGCTGTGGCTCCGAAATAATGGTGCGATGTTGAAATTAATTGTTTTTTCTTCTTTCTATGTTGCCTTTCTTTCTCTAATCATGTTCATAGAATTGATGTTTTTAATGCTATCTTTATGCTGAAGATTTGATCTTTCTATTCAACATGTAGATTGATGACAGTTTGTATCCAGTTAAGGAGGATAGAATGGAAGTGCACGCATTCTGCATGAACGGAGACGGGGAAATTTTTGATACTTCTCTTGCCTCTTGCTGAGAAGCAGAGGAGACTCATAAGGCAGGTGAAAAACTTTTCATCTTCAATCGGTTTCTGGGGTCAGTTACTTATCCCCACTTCTTTTTATTATTTTAAAAGGAAAGTTTTTATTTATTTTTTATTCCAACTCAAAAAATCAGTAACGGTGTTGTGTTTTTGTTGTGGAAAAATTTCCCCCTTTGTAATTATCAAGAATCGAAGTAAAATCCAAAAATCACATTGATCACCTGTTCAATGAAATGAGGCGTCTACAAATTTCCCAGGTAAAGACATTCAAGAGTGTGAAGATGGGTTATTTAGTACCCAATTATATGTGGGATGTAAATCTTTCCTTTTCATCATTTAATAATATTGATGTGCATAAAGTGGACTTTCTTTGGGCCTGGCCCAATCAACAAAGGAAATGATAAACAGTAAGGGGAAAAAGATGCATAAAAGGTCCAAAACCAACCTTAGGTCGGATAGTTCCTTAAAACCGAGCCAAAGGAGCCAGCTTAGATCAGATTAAGCCGCGTAGGTCGGGTTTTCTAGTTCCCCTCACTTATATCATAACAATCGCCCTAACCGAGCCAGGGGAGTTAGGTCGGAATGAGTCATAACCCTGACACAGTAGGTAGAAATGATTATAGGATTAGGTATATATTTTGAATACATGCAGGGATTGCCTATAACTTTGATGGAAAAGAAGCCATAATATCAGGCCATGATGACAGAAAACGTGCACGTTACGGTTAAAAGAGAGGAGCAGGTAGGTGAAAGTGCAAATCATGACAATTCAACGGGCAAAATCAAGTCTTGATATAAATACTAAGTCATCTGACTTAGTGAGGTACGCAATATTTTACATTTGAGCTCTTTGTGAATACTGTTCATCTTCTTCAACCTCACTAACTTGACCGTCGGAGCCTATATGGGGGGAAAGCCCTGCTTTTCTCTAACCCTTTCACTGTATCTACCGGAATACTTTCCAGTCGAAGTCTCTCATGATCTCGTTGGACCGAGCCATCCAGCCCGGTTTCCTTCTTTGTTTCCTTTCATTTGGACGTTCTAACATCAAGTTGGGCCTTGCTATTTCAGACATCCATTGGGCCTTCTGAAGTATCCATTAAAGGACAATTTGCGTCACATCAACTGGCGCCGTCTGTGGGGAACGTTTGATCAAATTATTTCATCAAATTTTCTCCATATTCAAAGAAATTTGTTGAAACCATGACGCAAACTCATGATTGTTCAGGAGTGGATGCTTCTTCTTCCAGCACCACCGCTACATCCACCGTTACAGCTATGATTATTCCAACCTCCACTTTAGTTTCTACCACCACCACCAATGTTCCACCAGTTACCACCACCGCTGTCGTATCTCACACTACTGAGTCTCTCACCCCTCAGCAAGAACAAGCTGAAAGAGAAAAATTTTATCGTTTGTTCCCACAGTTGTTTCACCTAATTAATCCTGGCCCTCCCACCTCCTCTACTCCTAGTTTGGGGCTCCCCGTTTCAAACATTACAACCATTATCCCAGATGTTGTTAACGTTGAGAATCCTCTTGGTTCACAGGCTGTTCCTACTATTCCTCCGCCAGGAGCTTTGTTCAATCCCATGGTCGATCCATCTGTTGTTTTGGTTTCCAGTCTCCCCCCTCAGTCTATCGCTGTTTCTGGATGTCCTCCTTACCCTGGGGGGGCTCATTCTTTTTCAGGGTCTAACTATGTGGCTAGTCTCCCTACCCTTTCTACCGCTCCTCTGTCTACACTACCTTAGCCCATACCCAGGCCACTTCTACCTTCCCAGCCCCTTTCACGATTCCTACTGCTCAGCTCAATACCTACCCTTTCATGTCAGGTTTGCCTTTTCCTATGTGAGGACAGCAAGTAGGTCAGTTAGGTCAGCCTGGTTTAGGTCCGCAGTTGAGTCAAATAGGTCAGCCTGGCCTAGGTCAGCAGTTGGGCCAGTTTGGCCACCTTGGTCCCAAGGTTAATCAATTAGGATATTCCGGATACATAGCCCCGTCAAGCTTAGCCCAGTTTCAACATTACGGCGTAGACACAAGCCGAGCCATGCAGCCCCTCACTGGGTACTCTCCCTTACTTAACCCGAGCTATTATACCGGGCCTGTCGCATGGAACTTTGCGAATGGAGGGTTGTTACCTACTTACCCGGGAATAGGGGGATATCCCTTAGGTCAAACAGGATATGCCCAGCCTGGTCAAGCAGTCGTACATGGATCTGGATATGCTCAGTTGGGAAGGGTCGGGCCCACATCTCACGTCTCTCATCCATTTGGCTGGGAAATTCAAACGGCTCTATTTCCCCCCAGGCTACAAAGGTGGATAAGTATAATGGAACTGCCGACCCAACAAACATTGGATGCAATGCATGAGCGTCATGGATGCTGCTAATCTGTCTGATGCAAACCGCTGTATGACATTTCATCTAACCCTTAAAGGTCAGGCTATTAACTGGTATTGTACTCTGCCACGCAATTCTATTCATTCTCCAGATTAGTTTGGTGATTTGTTTTTGGTAAATTTTATAGGCAATAAAATACTATCTATACCTATTTCTCATTTAACGAACATAACTCAGAGGATGGGGGAGGGGTTACAAGCCTATATAGATCGGTTTAATGTAGAATCTAGGCAATGCCATGAAAAAGATGACAGAATTATGATGGGGTCATTTATTAATGGATTACGGTCGGGACCATTAGTTACTGAACTAGCCATCCGACCCCCACATTCTTACTTTGAAATGATGGTTACTGCTATTAACTTTGCTGTTATTGAGGATGCTGCAGTACTTAAACAGGAACAGAACGAGAGGCTTTTCTGACATTTATGGTAAGAGAAAAGCTTCTCCCCCGGTCCCTACTCCTGGAGGAGGTAAGAAGCAGAACTTCGTGAGTACTAATAACACTGGCCCAAAGGATCGGGGTGTGTTAACGCCTTGCAGGTGGTCGAGCCCTTTTCCGTGCCACAGGCCGACCTATATGCGGCCATCCAGCATCAAGGGTTGCTACCTCCGGCCCGTCCCTCCTACAGATCGGATCAATCCTAGCAGGTATTGTAACTATCATAAGCATATTGGCCACAATGCTAATGACTGTAGAGATTTAGTTGCAGAAATAGCAAAGCTCATCCAAGCCGAAAAGTTACCCCAATATACGCAAGTGGCTCCCTTGCCCAAACCCGTGGTTACTGCAAATCGAGAACGACCTACCGGATGTTACCGGTGTGGGGAGCCCGGTTATTTTGCCCGAGAGTGTTCCCAACCCGAACCCCGGGCCCCAAACGCTGGGGCTGGTGCCGACATAACTATAGCTGGGGTCGTGAATACAATATGGAGGACCCACCCAAGGTGACTCTAATCGTCAGAGAAAACAGGTATATCGACAAAGGAAAAACATCATTGGTAAGCGTAAAGCAGACACCATGGCCCCAGTTATTACTTTTGATGATAGTGATCTTTTCTTACCTTATAATTGTGATGACCCTCTAGTTATTGATTTTTTATATTCTAATTATTAAGTACGAAGGACACTATTAGACACGGGTAGCTCTAGTAATATTATTACTACCAAGGCATTAACTGGATGTCAATTGCATAAGGCACGTTTAAATTCAGTACGCACACCTTTGATTGGCTTTGGCAACCACCATGTTATTCCTGTGGAACAGTTAAGCATACCGGTCACATTGATAGCTGGCCAGCTAAAACGAACAAAAATCATAGATTTCGTGGTCATTGATGAACCATCACCTTACAATGTGTATTTGGGTCGGCCTGGATTAAATCAATTTCAGACCATTGCTTCTACCATGCATATGCTTTTAAAATTCCCTACTTCGGAGGGTGTGGCTTCTCTTCGTTGTGATGTCATACAGGCTAAGCAGTGTTACACAGCTTCTTTGAAAGAACCGATGCTAGTAGATTCAAAACTGCCCGACACCCCGGTCGTTGGACCGACCCCCGCATCCCTGGCTTTGTTGGTACCTCCTAAAGGCAGTACTTCCCACGCTGTAGACATCGCCGACCTAGCAGGTCGCTCGGAGAGATTCATCGAGGCTGGGGCTGAAATCAAAATAGTTCCTCTAGCGGTTGACCCAAATCAGGTAATCAAGGTAGGGGCTAATCTATCTCCTCAGTTATTACATGATTTACTTAACCTATTGCGTGAGTTTGCGGAAGTCTTTGCTTGGGGGCCGGAAGACATACCTGGTATTTCTCAAAGTATCATTGAACACAGGTTATCCGTTGATGCCAGTCATAGGCCGGTTCGCCAACGGAAACGTAACCTAGGAGGAGAACGAAGTAAACACATAGAGATGGAAGTCAATGCTTTATTGGAGGTACATATCATTCGAGAAGTAGATTATCCAGAGTGGCTAGCTAATCCGGTATTGGTCCCTAAGCCAGATAGTACCTGGCGCATGTGCATCGACTTCACCGACCTAAACAAGGCCTGCCCTAAAGACTGGTTCCGCTTGCCTTTAATTGACATACTGGTCAATGCCATAGCTGGGTTTTGCTTTCTCAATTTCTTAGATGCATACAAGGGTTATCACCAAATATTCATGGCTAAGGAAGATGAGGAGAAGACATCATTTATCACAGACAAAGGTACTTATTGCTTTGTTACTATGCCTTTTGGTCTGAAAAATGTTGGAGCTACTTTTCAACGCTTAGTGAATAAGATCTTTAAGAAACAATTAGGTCGGAATATGGAAGCATATGTTGATGATTTACTTGTTAAAAATAGGGATGAATCTAATTACCTGCTTGATTTACGTGAGACACTTGAAACTTTAGTTCAATACAAATTAAGGCTAAATCCTAAAAAATGTATTTTTGAGGCTACTTCGGGTAAATTCTTGGGTTACATGGTTTCTGGAGATGGTATTTCTATTAATCCTAAAAAAGAGGGCTGTTCTATAAATGCACCCTCCTAGGTCAATTCATGAAGTACCAACAATTAACGGGTAGATTAGCGGCCTTAAACCGATTTTTAGCTCGGTCGGCAGAACGAGCCTTACCATTTTTTAGCATTTTGAAAAAATCAGATAAGTTTATATGGACTTTAGAATGCCAATCTGCTTTCAAACAATTAAAAATATACTTAGCATCCTTACCATCCTTAACCATGACAATTCCTGGGGAACAATTATACATGTATATAGCAACCACTGAATCTGTGATTAGCTCGGTTTTGCTTCGAGAAGATAACTGGGTTCAAAGACCCATCTATTTTGTTAGCAAAGTTTTGCAGGCTGCAGAACAAAATTATTCCAATATAGAAAAGCTAGTCTTGGCTTTAGTTCATTCTACACGACGACTCTGACCTTACTTCGACACCCACGGAGTCACTGTTTATACCGATGGGCCACTGAAAACCATCTTGCAAAAAATGGGAGTTTCAGGTCGTCTCACCAAATGGGCTATTGAATTGGGGGAGTACGACATCACCTTCATGCCTCGCACCGTAGTCAAGGGTTAAGTGTTAGCAGATTTTATAGCTGAAGGAGTATCAGACATCCAGGAAGATACAACTGGCCTGACACAAGAAACCGACCTACTTTTAACCGTGGCAAAAGGCGATGATTCGTGGACACTCTATGTAGACGGTGCCTCCAGCCAGTCCGGGTCGGGTGCCGGGATGATCCTCACCAGCCCTACTGGGGAAACCCACACCTACGCTTTACGTTTCTGTTTCATAGCCACCAACAATGAGGCGGAGTACGAAGCCATGTTAACGGCCTAAAATTAGCTCAGAAACTAGGGATTTGAAATTTGAAAATTTGTTCAGACTCCTAGTTGGTCGTTAAACAAATTTTGGGGGAGTATAAGGCCAAAGATCGGCAAATGGAGGAATATTTTGCAATGGTCCAACAGCAGCTGCAAATCTTTCCCAAATGGGTCATAGAGCGAATTTCACGGAGCAAAAAGCCAAATGCGGATGCTTTGTCCAAATTGGCTTCTTCGGTTTTCTCTCATCTAACTAAGAGTGTTCTAATGGAAGAAGTGCAGACTAGGAGTACAGCCGAGCCAACAATCTTGTCCATACAAGAAGGACAAGATTGGCGGTTCCCTATATGGCAATATTTGCAAAATGGTACTTTGCCAGATTCACGGAAGGAAGCACAACGAATACGAAGGAAGGCAGAACATTATCATATAGTGGGGGAAGATCTGTACAAAAGGGGCTTCTTAATGCCCTTACTAAAATGTTTGAGTCCAGGAGAAGCGGAGGCGGTGGTAAGGAGATACTCCAGGGAGATTGTGGGTCCCATATCGGAGCTCGAAATTTGGCAAAAAAAGTAATTGGGGCTGGGTTTTATTAGCCTAGGTTATTTTAGGAAGCAGACGAGTATGTTCAGTGTTGTTCCAGTTGCCAGTACAACGCGCCAATTCACAGGTTGCCAGCGTCCAGCTTTACCGGGATAATTGCTCCTTGGCCTTTCGCGGAATGGGGAATGGGGGATAGATCTTATGGGGCCATTTCTAAGGTCGACTCTTGTCAATATCTGGTCGTGGCTATAGATTACTTCACAAATGGATGGAGGCCGAGGCATTGACAATATTACCGGGAGAACAGTAGCTCGGTTTTATGGAGACAGGTCATTTGTCGGTTTGGCGTACCTAATTTGGTTATCTCGGATCACAGGACTCAATTTGAATCAAAGGAATTCACAGCCCTGTGTACGAAGCTGGGTATCAATCAACGTTTTGCATCTGTGGCTCATCCACCAGTAAACGGGCAAGTGGAACTCACCAATCGAACTTTGCTGCACGGATTAAAACCAGGCTGGAGGATAGGGCAAGAATTGGGTGGAGCAACTACCTCATGTATTATGGTGTCACCGAACTACACTTAAGTTTGCTACGGGAAAAACTCCTTTCGAGTTAGCCTTTGGAGTCAATGCTGTCATACCTCCAGAAATACTAAACAGTGCACCCCAAGTCATGCACTTTGAAAGGGACAGGAACCAACAAAACTTGGAGCTTAGCTTGGACTTGATGGAGGAAGCTCGGGACACGGCCAACATACATCAGCTAAATTACAAGAATTTAGTCCAGCAACACTATGATGCCCGGGTCAAGCATCGGGCCTTTGTACCAGGAGACTTGGTTTTGCGAAGCCGGGCTATCAATAAACCGCAAGATCAAGGCAAGTTAGTATCTAATTGGGAGGGACCTTACCGAGTGATAGAAGCACGACCTACCGGCAGTTATGTGTTAGAAGATTTGCAAGGGCAATTGATTCCGCGAGCTTGGAATGCAGCACACTTAAGAAAATACTATCTATGAATCAGTCGGAGTTAAGATCGCGAAGGGAAAAATATGTAATAAGTCGGAGTCAAGATGGTGAAGGAAGAAAAGTACGTATTTATTCAAAGAAATAGTACCGACCCAATACAAAGCTACTCAAATAAAATATTCCAAAGAAAATTTTTACAAGGCAAAAAACTAAGATGGTGGAGCTTGGGAAGTCACTTCCTCGAATGCCCCGTTTGGGTCAGCAACGGGATCCTCTTCTTCAATATTCTCCGGCAAAGGAATACCAGTATCCCAGCACTCCTGCTTGATCTCATACATCAGATCGAAGGGATCCCGACCCTGAGCTAGCAAGGAAGTATGGGCCAAAGAGTTTTCAGGAAGGCCCTCCATTGACCTGGGGCCTTTGAACTCATCCCAGCATAAAGTATACCCGCACTGAATAAGCTTCATGAACTGACGGTTCATAAGATCCAGCAATGGCCCCTCTTTGAAAGTTTTTAAAGCGGCTTGACGCGCCGCTTCTACCTCAGCCGGGCTAAGCAACTCGGCAGACATCCTCTCTTTTTCTTCTAAGGCCTTCTGCAGGTTGGCCTTCCCCTGCTTAGGGCGGCAATCTCCTCCTCCAGGGTGGACCTACCCTTCTGTAGCTCTCCCACCTCCGCCTCCAAGCTTGGGACTTAGTATCCAATCGGCTGGCCTTGGTACCATGCTCTTGGTTTTCTTTGTAAAGCTCAATATTCTTAGCCTCAAGAATGGTCACTCTACTGGATTCGACCCCCAGCTTCAACTTCAGGTCCTCTATCTCATCGACCGGCCTCTTCAGCCTCTCCTGCTCATAGCTTTGAGCGAGGATATCCAAAGCCGCAGTCCTCTTGACCATGGCTTTATAATTTATATAGACCTGCAAAACTCGAAGTATGAGCCTTATAGAATATCACTCAAGTGATCATATATCTCAGGGAACAAGTTAAAAGTTTAGAAGTTTACCTTTTTTATATGAGAAGCTAAAAAGGCTTCTTGCCTCGCCAACTGTTTGAGGTTTTGCCTCATCTGGCTGCTCGCCTCGATAATCTCCGTAAAGGAGCCGTGGGAGTCGGCCACTAACTCCGAGTAAGGCCTAACATCTTCAAGTTGGGGCCCCGTCAAGTGAGGTTGATAAATGGGCCAAGCTAGGGGGCCCGGCCTTTCCTTTTAATCCTTCACGATGATCATCCTTTCTTTGGTCAACGATTCCAAAGGCCCCAGCAACTCATCTGGGCTGGGTATCTCGGCTCCGAAAGTTGGATCAGTCAACAACTATGAAGCCTTAGCGTTTCTGGCCGCTTGAACCTATGTGGGGGTCGACCTGTTCTTCTTGGGTGCCCAGCGATCGGCCCTTTCCCCCTTTTTGGTCAAGTCAATTTCTACGGAGGGTCTTTTTGAAGACCCCGAGGCTGCCGTCTGCTTATTGGACTTCTTTTTCCGACCAAATCCACTGAAGCCACCTGAAAACAGAAAGAGCAAATACAAAGGTGTCAGCAAAGCTAAGTTAGTTAAGATAAATAAAAATACAGATAAAAAGTTCAGAGGCAGGTGATTACATTCTGGTTCAACATTGGGGGCCCGGCTCAGTCCAGCCCAGACAAGAAGGCCCTCGGACGGAAACTTAACCGAGTATTTCTCCGAATTAGTATAAGATTTTAAATTCTTATACTCTGACAACACTATGGGATTGGACTTATCCTGGTTCTGATCTGTTGGTGCGGTGAACTCCGACCATCGGCAGGGAAGGTTAGCTTCGTCAGCTTTCACCATGAAAAAACGTGTTTTCCAGTGTTTTATGGTATCTGGGGAGTCGGTTGTAAGGATAGGTCTGTTCCTACGCTTTTGGAAAGATACCCACCCCGGCCCATAAGGATATTGGTGGATGGTATAAAATTGGAATAGCAGATCTACGGTGGGTCAGATTTTTGCCCCTGAGCAGACACACATAAAACCCACTAGGAACCTAAAGGCATTGGGTACTAATTGGCTCAGCCCAATTTCTAAGTAGTTACATAGCTCGGTTAAAAAAGCCGGGACAGGAAATCTTAGCCCAAACCATATGTGGTGTTCATATATCCCGACCCAACCGTCCAAGGTACTAGTTATTCTTTCTTCAGCTGTGGCCAGTTGGGTCGGGATAGCAGGGTCGAGACTATGGGTTGATCTTAGGGTTTCTAATTCTACCCTAGTAAGTTCAGAAAGTATCTCATCTGGGTGAAATTCATAGGAGATGGCGGCCGTATCTACAGGAAGCATTACAGATGTATCGGAATCATGCATAATTTCAAGAAAATAGAAGATCCCATGAATAAATTTAAACTAGCAGTATATCCTACATCTGATAGCAGTAAAAAAGGGCTCATGCAACATGCTTTCTGGGAAACTATTCCTAAGCCGGCGAATCAGTTATAATTATCAGAAGAAGGAAGAAGAACCAACTAACCTGAGGATGGATTCCGACGTGGCACGCCGGTACCGGAAGTCCTTTCCTCAGCCATAGAGTACTGCAAACTTACGATGAAGACGCGGTGGAGAAAGGTGGTAATGCTAGCAGGCACGGCAGAGAGAAGCGGTGGCACAAACAGGCATGGCAGATAGAGGCAACAGCACAACAGATACGGTGCAAAAGTAAAGAAGCAAGAAAATTTGTTTCAAAAGCGTGAAGGCAACAATGCAAGGCCTTTTGATACTTAAAGGGAAAGTCGGGAAGACGAAGTGAAACGGACAAGCTAACCGCTAGAGCAATTAATACCGCCTTGAAAATTGGATAAGCGTGGAAAGTCGAACCGATTGCCTCGAAAGTTGTGGAAACATGTCCTATCACGTCCCGTCTTAAGACTTTTCAAAAGCCGGATGCCTTGGGTCGTGACGCAAAGGTACACATTTATTGTCAAATTTACTTTCTTTGGGTCAGTATCGCATTAATTTCTTATGGGTCGGCTAACATATTGTTCTCTTTGAGTCATATTTTTAATTAACTGTAACTCATGTTTCCTTTTAGTCACAATAATCTATAGGTCGGTATCTTTTTATGACTTTGCTTGGAATAACTTAATGCTTTTTATAAATTTAGGTCGAAATATTTTGAATTCTACGCTTGCTTGAGCCAGAAAAGAAACTCTTAAGGTCGGCCTAGGCAGAGGACAAATGAATACATAGTAAATACCTAAATCACGATTTTAGCTCTGCAAAACATTGAAAAGTATTAAGTTTTAGCTCGGTAAAACATAATACTAGGGGAACTTGTTGATGTGCATAAAAGTGGACTTTCTTTGGGCCTGGCCCAATCGACAAGGAAATGATAAACAATAAGGGGAAAAAGATGCATAAAAGATCCAAAACCAACCTTAGGTCGGATATTTCCTTAAAACCGAGCCAAAGGAGCCAGCTTAGATCGGATTAAGTGGCGTAGGTCGGGTTTTCTAGTTCCCCTCACTTATATCATAACGATCGCCCTAACCGAGCCATGGGAGTTAGGTCGGAATAAGTCATAACCCTGACACAGTAGGTAGAAATGATTATAGGATTAAATATATATTTTGAATACATGTAGGGATTGCCCATAACTTTGATGGAAAAGAAGCCATAAAATCAGGCCATGATGACAGAAAACGTGCACGTTACGGTAAAAATAGAGGAGCAGGTGAAAGTGCAAATCATGACAATTCAACGGCAAAATCAAGTCTTGACATAAATACTAAGTCATCTGACTTAGTGAGGTACGCAATCTTTTACATTAAGCTCTTTGTGAATACCGTTCATCTTCTTCAACCTCACTAACTTGACCGTCGGAGCCTATACAAGGGGGGAAAGCCCCGCTTTTCTCTAACCCTTTCACTGTATCTACCGGAATACTTCCCAGTCGGAGTCTCTCATCGATCTCGTTGGACCGAGCCATCCAGCCCGGTTTCCTCCTTTGTTTCCTTTCATTTGGACGTTCTAACATCAAGTTGGGCCTTGCTATTTCAGACATCCATTGGGCCTTCTGAAGTAGCCATTAACGGACAATTTGCGTCACATCAAATATGTTCCCCAATTATTTGTCCAGTGTTCTCTTAGGTCACTTTATTTTGATGGTAGTAACACAAATGCTTTAGCCATGGATTGTGAAATGGTTGGTATCAGCTTTGTGGGTAACAAAAGTTTTCTTTGATGTGTACTTTTTCGCTTCAACTTTTATTTACGTTGACATTTTATTTTATTTCAGTTTCATGGAAGAATGGTTATTGTTCTCACTTGTATGGTAATTGTAATTTGAATTCATGAAGGGTGAATATGTTTAAGTGTACAAGACTATCAAGGAGCTTTGAGCATCAATGTTTATAAATAACAGTATCTTTAATTAACGAGTTCAATGTGTCGGCTTTCCTTGTGCTTCATGTGTGATAACTAAAGTTGAAAACATTTGTCTCCATGTAACTTTCTGTTGTATAATGTAATCACAATATTACGTGTAGTCAAATTCATTCCCAATTCAAACTTACATACTCCTAGGAACTAAGTAATTTCTTAGCAAACATGTATGAAATGTTGATTTAAGTGGCCTCATTACTTTCTACTTGCTTCTTGCAGTCTGAGCTTTCCAGACGTTTGTTTAACTTGCTCCATTTTGGACTCCGTTACTATCACTTTTGCATTCGCATTCTTTATAGTGCAACTAGAGATTTCAAGTTTCTTTACATTTTCAACAGTTCAGAGCACTAAAATGTGGGTTCTATAGAAGCTCTTGGAAATATTGGTAATCATCTTGGAAATGGAAGGGAAGAAGACAGACATGAATTTCTCAGGTTAGCCAGCTTTTTCCATTCCCATAATGTGTTTGAATTTTTAATTTAGCATCGATCTGTGAATAAATGAAGTTAGCTGCAGTTAATGGCTAATTAAATTGTAATTTCAAGGTATGTTATTGATGCAATGCAAGCTATATCTCTGAAGGCTGCTGGGGATAGTGCTTTGAGCTCTTTGAAAGAAACATCTCTTTTGGGGTTACCTCATATCAAAGGCAGTTTATGGTCAATAGATGGGCAGTTTATGATCCTATGCTATGCTGTTCATCCTTCCCGAGGCCAGAACTAAATTTATTTCTTAGGACAATGAAGTGCAAAAGAAATCACAACACAGCTTGGCCAAAATGAAAGAGATTCTATTGGGATCCAAAATTTTGCAGAGTTCTTTGAAAAAGCAATATTGAAGAGGCCCCATATGATCAAACATTAAATACTAATTCTTGTTTACTGATGAATATGATGCTGATGATTATGGCTGAGTTTTGAGTTCTGCTTTTTTTTAACCACAACAAGAGGTTGATTAGAAGAGTTCATTGTCGCCTTAAGGTTTTGAAGAACAAGAGAAGTACTGTGGTGAGGCAGTTGAGGGATGATGTGGTTCTTAAACTTGGCCATGACCGGACTGCTTTTGATAGGGTAAGTATGAGCTTTGGAAAAGATTGCTCTTTTTTTGTTTTCCTTGTCTTTAGTTCTGTTCTCTGTACTTTCCCCTGCATGGTTCAGTTGAATATCTTTGAGAAATTAATTTCTGCTGCTGGGATTTCTACTCTGCATTGATTTTTACAGAAGAGTCAGCTTATTTCATAGTTACTTTTCTGGGATTATTTTATTTTATTTTTTAAACTTTTTCTGTATGGTTGATAAAGTGAATTTCTACTGCATAAAGCCAACAGATAGGCGATATTACATTTTGTGACAGCGCAAATGAAAAGTAACAATCCAAAAATGTAATAAACTAAAACACCAAAAGCTGAAGTACAAATGTACACTATTTTTCTAGGAATAAAATGATCTGCAAAGGCAAAAGAGTTTTCTAACAAACTATAATCAGGGAGAACTCCATAGTTAATATGAAGAATATAAATCAAGAAGAAGAATGATTCATAGTTTGCAACTTATTTTTAATGAAACTCAAATTTCGGTCATTTATCTTTAAGATCATGGATTTATACCCTTAATCACCCCGATCACATGAGAAAAACTTGAAACAACTGCAACCGGGAAAAAGTAAGGGGAAATAAAGAACCTAGAAAAACAAATAAAGCCAAGAAAAAGGTAGCTGAGCGAAGACCCTGAAAATTACCTCAGTAAAGGCATTGATTGGAAAATTCAATGGAAACTCGCCATATGTTGAAGACCTGTGGGGAAAGAACAACTATAAACTACAAGGTGTTGTCGAAGAAAAATACGTAGGAGACAAAATCTAACCTGAATCTGACTACCAACACAGAAGCCGGTAGAAGTTGCGTAATTGCTGTCTCTATTCAAAGCGCCCTCTCATAGGAAGAAACGGCTCTGTTGTGTTGTTTTTACATCCCATATGCTCCGTGTTAAGTGAACTACTCCCTCCGTCCCACTCAAAGAGTCCACTTTCAAAAATTATTTTTGTCCCATTTAAAGAGTCCACTTTGAATTTATTTACATTACATACCCTTACTAATATTATAATGTGTGGTTTACATTTAACCCTTACTTCTAAAGTAAGGATATAAGTGAAAAATATGGTGGTAAATTACTTATTTTAGGTATTGTACCACATTACCCATAATAAGTTGTACACATTTCAAAGTGGACTCTTTGAGTGGGATGGAGGGAGTACTATTTTATCAGTTCTGCCTCCCGAATTCACACAGCCACGTCATTCCTTTATAGTATCCTGAATTCTCAGCCCAATCTGCTATCAAGTGAGTTGAGGATGAAGACAAAGCAAGCAATGGAGTGCAAAGAACGCGAACAACAAGGAGCAAAAGAGACTGTAGATTGACCGCAGACTAGAATATGAAGGCTCTAACGTGATTTATTACGATTTTACAAATGTTGTTGCCAAGATTGTTTCTTTTCACTAAAAAAAATTAATGGCGGCGTTTCACAGATGGCCAAATTGTTCCCCTTCCCTGAAATTAATGGCTACGTTTCGCGATCTCCAGCCGTCAATGCACCCCTTCGCTAATGGATAGCCAAACTTGTTCCCCTTGGCTGAAATGAATGGCGTGGCATTCGTGGGAGTTGTTTTTTAATGGAAAAGCAGTAGAGACAAACCTCAGCTCATGATGTGCCATTAGATTGGAACAAATACTACACTTATAAAATGGGGAACCAAAAACTCACCGAGTAAAGCACCAGTTAACATTAGCAAAGGAAAATGCACAAAACTTCAGGGATAAAGCACAACCGTTAGATGAAAAGGACATCCCCAAATGAATATGAACCATTAGATTAGAAATGAAGAAAATTTATGGTATCTGTTAATAATGGAAGTTGGAATCCAAAACATACCTGAAATTTGAATGCTACTGATAGATGCTGGTCTCTTCTTAAGATTCAGACGGACAAGAACCAAGAAGACTGACTAAGATTTAGAAATCCGTCTTCTTTCAACTTTAAATGTCGCAGTTTTGGATTCTGTTCTTCTAATGTTCAAGAGCTGGAATGCTGTTTTGCTGCCATTTGTTGTAGGTTTGATAACTTGAAAATTATGCCATAGGGCAGAAAATGGTTCGGCAAAATCCTTAAAAATAGATTAAGGACCTGAGATATTTCACAACCATTGGTTGACAGAAACTTTAGGAAGCAGCAAATGGTTATGCAAATCCTTAAAAGTAGATTAAAGGTATGAGATATTTTACAACCATTGGTTGACAAAAACTTTAGGAAAAACAAAAGATAAACTGAGCATATATTGGGAGGTTTAAAACTGAAATGTAGCACTTTGAATTATTAGATTCCGAATGATATTAATCAATTCATTCTCAGTTGTTTAAAACAATCAGCTTTTAACAAGCTTGGGAAGGAAGGGGAATAAAAATAAACATAGTAAACAAAGAGGAAGCCATAGTTCATAATTGCGGTAGTTTCAAAAGCTGAAAGTGATCAGCTTGAGTGTGTTGACAAAGTATTGACAATCTGACTTGATCACTGGAATGAATGGTAACTAAGTGCAATGTTATCTAAAACTCTAGCTCCTTTGTGCTTCTAAAACATTGAACCCGTCAAAGTTGAATAAGGTAGAAAGTTGAGAAGTTGAATACATATTCGCCCATGAGTTATAGCGAGGAGCAAAACTAGAAGATTTAAAGAAGTTTGTCAAACTAACATTAAAAGCAAAGAGTCTACTATGTGGAACAATTCCCTGAATTGATTTCTTTTTTTTCTAAGAAGTGGAATAGAAAAAGCTTAACGGAGCTGAAATATCATTTAACCCCAAACTAACTAAAAGTGAAGTTTAGCTAAGAAAATGTAAGCTATTTAATGCCCAACCCCTTAAGAGATTTTAGAATCTTGAAAGTGAAAACTATACTTAAAAGTGTTATATGATTAGGGAAAAGAAACTTAACTACAAAATTACAAATAAGTCACAATGAAATGATAAAACAAAAGGTACATTTCCGGTTGATCGGAGAAAGTTGGAACCCACCCGTTTTGGTAGTTTAAGGGGAAGTTTTAAGGCATTTTTAACAAGTAATTAATTACAAGTGATAAAATGATATAAATCTAAATAAAAATGGGGAGCGGTTTCATAACTAAAATTTGAGCTTTGCTCATAGTTGGAGTGTATGATCTGTGTTTGATACAAGTTAGTCTATACTCTAGTATTATAAGTACATAACACTCTAGTGTCTTAAACTTTAGAATTAATAAAAATTAATAAAATAGTTACTAATAGTTCATTATCCCTAGTTTTCACTTACCTTCTAAAACTAAATTTTCTTAGTAAAAGAAGATTAAATAGTGTTCTAATTATATTAAGACATCTTTAATTAAGTCTGTGTTCTTTATTCCTTTCCTAATCCTTCTGGATTTCTTCATTACACATCCGTGTACTTTTACAAGGTCCAATTTAAAAAACAGAATGCCAAGTTTAAGTATTATATTGGGTGATTTTTTAATGCTTAGAGAATAAATTGAGTTCAGGAGCCAAATTTTGAGACCAAGACGAGTGTTTTTGAAATGGACAAAAGACAAGATCCTCCCTTATGGTTTGCTCTAAGGACAAATACATCCCTTGTGGTTCGATAATGCACATATATCCCCTTACACTTTGGACTAAATTGAGAAAATAACAGAATCGGTACGTCTCGACAGAGAGTGAATTGCATTTGCTGTTAAAGAGACCATGGGATGCCAAAAAAATTCTCTAACGAAATCCTCACCTCACAAAAACTCTGTATGGTAATTTGGGGTTTTTTATTTTTTCAAAAAAAGGACAAAAGCGCTCTTTATTCTACCGCTGTGCAGAAACCTTCTGCTGGAGATTGAACAAAACAGAGACCTGCAAGACTACCTAACTTTAAGAAAACAGGCTTAGTAAATTTTCTAGTAGAATGAAGGTGGAGCATGCGCAGTTAGTTTCTTGTCTCCAAGATTCGCTAGACATGCTGCTGCTCTAGCAACCAAAAAAACTCTTCTTTTTTTTTTTTTAATTTTAAGCATATCCAGTCAAAAGAAAATATAAATGTAATTACATATCTCCACAAGGCTCACAGCCCTTCATTTTATGCTCCTTCATTTTGGCTTCGGATCTGTTGTCGCGAAATTTGGGGCCCCAATTATGTCTCTTGATTGGAACGGCGCCGTTTCGTCCAAATCAGCTCAACTCCAAGACACGCAACATATCTCTGCTTCTGTTCTGTTCATCATTCTCTTTCGCAATGACCCAAAGCCTTCTTCGAAAGCTTCCGTGCTACCATCTGAAACAGCACGAGCTTTCACAGCCTTCTCCACAGCTGCATCAACCTTCTCAGTCTCCACGGAGAACACAAATCCACTCCCCACAGCTTTCACTAGACAAGAAGTGGTGGTGGGCGCGTGGCGAAGCTCCAGGATGCGTACGGCAACACATGGCTGATCCGAAGTGATGAATGCTTAGAAAGCCTCAAATCTAAACCATGCACCAATGCAACCTTTTAGTCCATTTTCGTTGTCTCTAATCCATCCATCCATCTCTCTGCTGCATTGCTAACATCTTTTCAACATCATCTGAACTCCTTAGGTAGTAAAATTAAGTAATTTGGTGGTAGTCGGACAATCTTTTGTGGAGACAGGGATTTGATACTCTTATGTTGATGATGAGATTTTTGAAATAGTGTTCCATTTGAAACCTTTTGATTGGTTGGTTCTCGACTGTATGAGACAGTTTTTGCATCTTATTATGGGCTAATATATTAGCAGTACAACTTTGTAGGCTTCAAAAAAAAAAAAAAAAAAAAAAAAAAAAGACATCTATCTTCTTATCAGTTCAAGCAATTTACTTAGTTTTGTCTCTGCTGTTGTCTCTTCATCACTCTGCTGTTGTCTCTGCTGTTGGTTCAAACAATTTTTTTTTATTATAATTAATGTAGGTTGTCTCTGCTGTTGGTTAAAGTCAGCACAACTCTGTTGAATGTGCTCCATTTTTAATGGCCATGACAAACTCACAGTTGGTAAATTGCTTTAGCTCGTATTGTGCTGATGATGTTCTTTGGTAATTAACTTTCACAGTTAAGAAATGCACTTCTTATAATGATGACAGGCACAAGAACCTCATGGTATTGGCGATTTGATCACAAACAGCTCACAACAGAGCGCTGATCTCGACTGCAAAATAAGTGCAAGGATTGCTACTGAGATATGTGATTTTCCAATCCCATGCCAAGGAGGCCTGCTCTGTAACTTAAAATTTAAAAGATAAAAGAGGAAGAATATTTAAATTTGTGTCTCCTCTGTTGTTTTTGCCTTGTACTGATTTAAAGTTGAGGATTTTATTTTCAATCCCTTTTGGTAGATGTGTAATTTTTAGTAGTTCTTTAGTATTATTGAAAGAACTTTTAAATAAGGTGTTGTGCTTTGATTGCATTCCCATTGATTTCAGTTTTAATAAGTTGAATCAAGTACTTTAACTACCTACCTAGGGGAACTTCTAAACATATATACATACTGGAGATTGACTCCCCTTGGATTGAACTTTGATATTGGACTGCCAAAGCCAATCTGAGATTAGTTGATATAGTAGTTTGAAGTGGTGCCTTATGATACATCCATATCTCACCATGCTGCAAAAATCTCTGGCAGATAGGATTATATAAGGGAAATTTTTTTCCAGAAGGTAGAGGAAGAGAAGCCAACAAGGAGGAACTGATAAGAAGACGTGATTTTTTTTTTTCCACCACCACTTCTTGTCCAGCGAAAGCTGTGGGGAGTGGATTTGTGTTCTGCATGGAGACTGAGGAGGTTGATGCAGCTGTGGAGAAGGCTGTGAAAGCTGGTGCTGTTTCAGATGGTAGCACGGAAGCTTTCGAAGAAGGCTTTGGGTCATTGCGAAAGAGAATGATGAACAGAACAGAAGCAGAGATATGTTGCGAGTCTTGGAGTTGAGCTGATTTGGACGAAACGGCGCCGTTCCAATTAAGAGACATAACTGGGGCACCAAATTTCGCGACAACGGATCCGAAGCCCTTCATTTTATGCTCAAATACTTCTTATATTCCCTACATGAACCTAAACCTCAAAAAGGGCTACCAACCGCAACTTAAAGTAATCACAAATTATATTACAGTATGCATTGATTCCCTAGGATTGCATCTTCAAACAGGAATAAGAAATACAGGCACATTCTGCTAGGTGTTTCCCTTTTAACTTTTCAACATAAATAGTTTACTTTTCTTGAAAATACTTATCAAGGATCTCTCTCCTACTGATGAGGAACTTAGCCAAGGATTATGAAAACAAATATTTGTGCGCTCAGATCATGAATTGTTGTAGCTCTTCTAAAAATTCTTTCATGCTTATTACATGGATGATGAACTGTAAGACAGATTAACTTGACAGAAAAAAAATCAAAATTTTCAAGGAACTTCAATGATTTAATCTGCCACAAAGTTCCATTTTACCATACTATTGAAAAATTTGACCGGATGAACTGTGAACACAAAACCAAAAATCTATTCACTCACTTTTTTTTTTTTTTCTACCAGGAAATTGTCTAAGTGCACCAACACATCAGTTTGGGAGCTGCAGCAATATTGGTTCTCAAACATCCAAACTTCCAATACTGCAGGATTATGATGACTTTCCTTCAGCAATATTGATCCCTCTCAGAAAGTACCCATTGACTATGAAGAAGATGAAAGCTGTGCTTATGAAAAAAAAAAGGAAAAAACCTGCATAAAAATTGCACACGCTCGACCTTCATTCTACCAGAAAATTGACTAAGCCTATTTTTCAAAGTTTGGTGGCCTTGCAGGTCTCTATTTTGTTCATTCTCCAGCAGCAACGAAAAAGGTTTCTACAAAGCGATAGAATATAGACCATTTTTGCCCTTTTTAAAAATCCAAATTACCAGAGTTTATGTGAGGTTAGGATATTTTTGTAAAGAATTTTTTGGCACCCCCGTAGTTTCTTTTAGCGGCAAGTGCAATTCACTTTCCATCAAGAGGTATAGATTTTGTTAATTTCTCAATTTAGTCCAAAGTTTAAGAGGGGCATATGGATATTATCAAACCACAAGGGATATATTTGTCACAGAAGAAAACCACTAAGGAGGATATTGTCTTTTGCCCTTTTTAAATTTCAAATATACTCTTGACCATTTACACATTCCAAGTTGGAATTAGTGTTAGAGACCTAATAAAAAAAAGAATTAAGTTTAGGGTTAAGTATGAGGCTTTGTTTGTTTTTCATAGAATTGAGATTTAGAATTGGAATTGGACACTCAATCGTAATTCAATTTCAATTTGGTACTTTCTAAAATTATAAATAAAATAGTTTTAATTATTTTATTTATGAAAATAAAAATTATCCATATTTTAAAAGTTATATTATATATATCTATATAGTTTTGCAACTTCAAAGTTTTTATTATTAGAATTTTTTTTACTCACTTAAAAGATTATAGGATAAAAAAATCAATTTAAAGGAAAAACTAATTTTTAAAAACACTGAAGAAAAAGCAGGAGGAAAAAAATAAAAACTGAAAAAATGAGAAAGAAAAGAAAGCTAGTTTGGGCCGAGTCCAGGCCCAAACTGCCCGTAACCGGGCCATGAACCAAATCGTCCAATTTCAACCTGAATACACTCGAACTGAAATAAAATTTTAGGGTGGGTCGAGTCGGGCCAACTGGCCGGTCCAACCCAAAGGCCACTTTGAACACCCCTAAACCCGATCCAAAGCCCGTTCGAACCGCCCATTTGACTCCTAAATTATACAATAATTTTATGTATGTTCGATGATATGCATTTTAATTTATATGAAAATTGACAATAATAGAATGAATGAGATAAAATATAGTTATTTTGTAATTATAAAGAAATTCTAATTATATATAGTTTAAATATTCAAACAAAGAAAAGAATTAGAATCACAATTCAATTTCTATCTAATTCTATACTTCTACCAAACAATAAAATTAAGTGGATTTACAATTCCAATTCTACACTTCAATTCTATGGCATCCAATTCCAATTCAAATCTAATTCCATAAGAAAAACAAACGGACCCTGAGCGATGTTGAAATTCAGAGATGAAATATAATTAGGATCCCAAGTTCAGGAATTAATGGAGGCATTTGCCCTATATAGTATCACCTTTTGAAAGGTATTTTAAAATGTGTCTGAAAAGACGTTTTGAGATATTGTTTGAAAGCACATCTTAAAATATATTTTGGAATGTGTTTTAAGATATGTTTCAAGATATTATATGGCATTGTGAAATTTTTATTTCTTCATCTTGAATTCTTTTTTCTATCAACTTATTACTGTTACTCTGAATAGTATCACATAATTATTGTTCACAAGTTTTTTTTTTTTAATAAACACATCAAGGTTACTTTTAAATTACTAATATCATTGGTGATTATAGGAACTTGAGATTTTTTCCTTCTATGTTAATTATTTTATTTATAAATCTTAATTAATTGATTCTGATACTCGTGTATAGTACCACACAATTACTGTTCACGATTTTTTTTTATATTTTTATTAACACATCTAAGATACTTTTAAATTCCTAACATTATGGGCGATGATACGAACTTGAGATTTTTTCTTCTATATTCATTATTTATTTCTTGACCTGAATTTATTAATATCGATACTCCGGAATAGTACCACATAATTACTATTCACGAGTTTTTTTTTATTTTTTTATTTTAATAAACATATCAAAGTTACTTTTAAATTACTAACATCATTGGTGATTATACGAACTTGCGATTTTTTCCTTCTAGGTTAATTATTTATTTTTAAACCTGAATTAATTGATTCCGATACTCGTGAATAGTACCACATAATTACTGTTTATGCTTTTTTTTTTTTTTAACACATCTAAGATATTTTTTAAATTCTTAAAATCATTGGTGATTATATGAAATTGAGATTTTTGGGTTGGCTCGAAAATGTATTTTTGGGCCATTTGAAAGGAAATTTATGCCAAACAACTTTGTAGAATTATTTTGAAATAAGATGAGTACCAAATAACATTTTTGTGTTTGGGTCTACCAAAATAAGTCCAAAAAGACCTTTCAAAAGGTCTTCCGTACATGCTCTTACTCTTTATTGAAATTTCAGGACTTAACATATAATTTGACGCAATGCTAGCGACCAAAATGTAATGTATCCACAATTTTAACTACAATTCGTCTACTCCAAACTCAGTGACGGTAACTCAAAATTTTTGGCATTTATCTATGAGAAGGGGGAAAATCTCAAATTAATATCTTTTTTTTTTTTTTTTTAAGAGTCAATTAAATATCACATTGTCCTTTTTTTTGGTTTTCGGTGGTTAGGTGAGCTTGCTTTTCTGATGACGGATAAAATCTTTGGCTGATATTTTGTCTGAAACTTGTAGACCAAATTAAGAGTGACTAACATAGTTTATCCGATCTAGTAATAGAAAAGAGGACAAGAATTGTTTTATAAACAATAAGGAATAAAATATTCTAATGGCATGATTCAGCTTTATGCATTATTGCTAAATGCTAATTTCCAGTGGCAGTGCATGTGAATCAGGCGTCAGGAATGGTGGACAAAGAGGGCATAAATAATTGAAGGGGGAAATAACAGTAGACAGCTGAATGATCTTTGAAAGAAAACAGAAAGATATGGTGAAAAAGTTTTCTATGATTCTGTCATCTTTTTGCTGTTTCTTTTGTCTAATTTTATCGGCACATTCAAGTTTGGTTCTTGACAATTTGATTCAATGCTTTTCTGATCATCAATTTTCATCCAAAACCTCCATTCTAAGTGTTGTTTATTCCAGTTCCAATGCATCCTATCAATCGATATTGGATTCTTCCATTCCAAATCTTAGATTCTTGTCATCTTCCACCCCAAAGCCCCTTGCAATAATCGCTCCTCTAGAGTACTCCCATGTCCAAGCCACAGTTACCTGTTCCAAACTTACTGGACTACAGATTAGAATCCGAAGCGGTGGCCATGACTTTGAAGGCCTGTCTTCAAGATCCCAGGTTCCATTTGTCATACTTGACCTTAGAAATCTGAGATCAGTTAGCATTGACATTGAAAATGAGACTGCTTGGGTTGAGTCAGGCGCAACAATCGGCGAATTGTGCTATTCCATTGCCGAGAAAAGTCCAGTTCATGGCTTTCCTGCCGGGACGGCTCCAGGCGTTGGCGTTGGAGGACAATTCAGCGGAGGTGGAGTTGGTTACCTTGTAAGGAAACATGGGCTAGCCGCTGATAATGTCATTGACGCACTCATGGTCGATGTTAATGGTCGAATTCTCGATAAGGAATCCATGGGAAGTGATCTTTTCTGGGCTATCAGAGGAGGCGGAGGAGGAAGTTACGGAGTCATACTTGCCTGGAAAATCAAGCTCATCCAAGTTCCCCCTGTGGTCACGGTTTTCAAACTAACCAAGACGTTCGAGCAGGGTGGAATTGATCTTATGCACAAGTGGCAATATGCACAACCCAAAATGAGTGAAGATTTAAGCATTCAGGTAGTATTAAACAGGTTTGGAGCAACGAGTACTTTGGGGGCAAGATTTAGCTCATTTTTCCTTGGCAGAGTCGACAAACTCCTGGAAATCATGGAAGAAACCTTTCCGGAGTTCCAATTAAGGAAACAGGACTGCATTGAGATGAGTTGGATTCAATCTGTTCTGTTTTTATCTGAATATCCCGGAGAACACACTACAGAAATCTTGAAGAATGGATCATACAACCCGTTCAGAATCCATCTCAAGCTCAAATCGGACTTGGTTCACCATTCTCTGCCTTATGAAGCAGTGGAAGAGTTATGGAAATGGTGTTCGGAGGTAGATTTTCCAAGCATATACTTCCAGCCCTATGCCGGAATCATGGAAAGTATATCGGAATCAGAAACCCCATTTCCACACAGGAAAGTTGTGTATGAAATCCTATACATCCTGGTATGGATGGAAGACAGAGATGGCAGCAGGTCTTCTTCAGATAAGCACATGAACCAGTTAAGAGAGTTGTATGAGTTCATGACACCATATTTTCCAAGCAATCCGAGAGTTGCCTATGTGAACTCCAGGGATCTTGATTTTGGCACAAATGACAAGGGTGTTTCTGGAACCGGATATTCTGAAGCTGAGAAGGCATGGGGATTAAGGTACTTCAAGAACAATTTTAAGAAGATGGCAATTGTTAAAGGCAAAGTTGATCCAAACAATTTTTTCTATCATGAGCAAAGCATTCCTCCCATTTATGTTGCTGATGAACCGAGAACATGCAGGGAGGATTTCACCTTCTTTGATCAGTGCCATTCTCAAGTTCTTTAGTTTGGTTTCTTAGTTTGTAATTTTAGTAATAATAACAAAAAAGGGTTAAGTTTTGTGAAACTTATCAGTAACCTCCTCTGGTTCCAGCAACAGAGCTATGTATTTGCTTCAAGGGGCAATTGCCCACCTCACTCTTTTTCTTTTTCTTTTTCTTTAAAATACCCTTATGTAAAAATTTCTGTTTGGGTTCCATTAAAATATTTCAGTTTCTAAAATTTATTTGTTCTATCAAAGGAGTTCAATATGAATTTATTTTATTTTCTTTACTTCTCATAAAGGATATTAGTGAAAAAATAATAATAGCATATTACTTATTTTATGTGCGGTATCTTGCCACCAATGAGAAATTATACAATTTTTAAACTAAACTATTATATTGGAAAGTAAGGATATTAGAGAGAAAAAGAATAATACTCCCTCCATTTCATTAAAAGAGTCCACTTTGTTGTACTATTTTAGTACAACAAAGTGGACTCTTTACAACAAAGTAGACTCTTCTAATGGAACAGAAGGAGCAACATATTACCTATTTTATAGGGCAAAAGACAAATACATCCCTTGTGGTTTTGTCTATAAACAAGTACCTCCCCTATAGTTTTAACTGGCCCAGTTACCCCCTTATAATTTGAAGTGATTAGGGAAACTAATAGAAGTAACAGAAATTAAGTACAAACACCATTAAAAAATAAAAAAAAGTACAAATACGGTTAGATTTAAGTAGAAGTTTTCTGAAGGAAAAAAAGTTTAAGATTGACAGAAATCCCTTCCATTACTCTCAAGTCTCATAACAGCCTGCGCCGCAAGAAGGAAGAGAAACAAAATCCTGGGAAATCTAGCAAGACGGCTAACTTCTCAATCTGAGTCTGAGACGTGGTCTCAATTAATTGTTTCCATCTTCATGCAGCTTTGCAGTAAATTAATCTAGCTACTTGCTGCAAATTTCTCCTAAACTTTGAATCTTGGGTTTCTCTCATTTTCTTCACAGTTTGGGTGTCTATTGAAAATTAATTGCAGTAATATGATATTAATCCATACGCTGAAAAGCTAGCTAGGTAAAGCTTTGTATAAGATGACTATAATCTTTTTCTTTTTCTTCATCCAATGAACATCAACCAGAGTGATCATTAAATAATATGTTTCAGTCTAGGGAAAACTACAGTTCCCAAATGAGAAAACAGAGCACATCTACTACAGATTTTGAACAAATTGAAGAAGTAAACATATAGATAAATTCAATTAATCTTCCTTCTCAGCCTCGTTTCAGCAATGTTGAAGTATCTCAATTCATAGACATTGGGATCCTTGTTGTAGGAAATCAGGCGAAGCCAATCTCGCACATTATTCTTCTTCAAGTTTTTTTTTGTCAAGTACCTCTTGGAGAAGTTGGAATCGGTACTAGTGATGATAATGTTGGTCTTATTTACAGAATCTGCGAGAGCGGGCTTACCACCGACCTTGATGCGTTCCTACTTTTCCAGTGAGGAGATGTCCATGATCTTGTCCTCCACCGGCTTCGTTCTGTCAATCATCAACGTCGATCCTTTCTTCTTCCCGCCCTTGAAGGCAGAGCCGTCCCTTCCTCTACTCATTTTACTGGAGGAGAATTGTCTGGAAGTGGTACAAGATGACTATAATCTTTTTTTGTTCAAAACTCACAATCAGTTTGCAAAATTTCCTGTTGTCCCTAGATGCGTTCCTGGAGGGTTTTTTTTTTTTTTTTTTCCTTATGGGCGAACTGATTAGTATTATCCTGCCGTTAGTATTATCAATTTCCGTCAGTTATCCAGATTAACCCAAAATTTAGGAGGGTAATTGAGCTAGTTAAAATTATAGGGGAGGTACTTGTCCATAGGCAAAACCACAAGGGAGGTATTTGTCTTTTGCCCTATTTTATATGGTTTATCTTGTCACTAGTCAAAAGTTATACAAATTTTAAACTAAAATATTCTAGTGAAATAGAAGAATACAAAAGTAACTAATTTTATCTCCACAAAAAATTAAGGAAAAGAGGGATAAATGTCAAGATAAATTAAATTAGTATTTGACTAGTTGATATTGTTTGTGCTATCATAACAGATATAGATACTTTTAATGGTTTTTTGGTGGAGCAAAATATGACTCCATTGAACTATGTGAGATCCCATAATTTTTAACATTAGAATTCACTTCTAAAATATTTAGAGGTATTTATAAAAATAGTGAATTGCTTAGTTCATCACAAACCTTTGGCCATGAACCCAAATCAACACAAACCTTCCAAAATTAGTTTTTTCAACATAAACCTTTCGAAAACGTTACAAAACATGACATTTTGTAAAGTCCCTCCGTTAAAGGACAAAACCCTTTTTTGAGGGAAAAATGGTTCAGTTTTCTTTTCATTTGCCTTATCTTTCCATTATTTTACCGTATTTACAAAACAAACCCCCATTCTTTCATATTTTTTTAACATATTCACCCCAATCTTTATGTACTTTTTAAATTCCTTTTAATATTCATCCACATCCACCAACTAACCCTAAGCATATCATTTCTTCACCTTCTCTCTTTGTCCGCCGCACTCCTCCCTCCTCTATCACTTTCACACAAGCCAATCATTCTCAACCTTTGGACTAGCTAAATCGTTCAGTGGCTTCTTGAATTGCGCAGTGGATCCCGAAACTACCTTGCTTCCTACATGACTGTTCTTTTCCCCCCTCAAATTCATCGGACATTACAATAATATGAAAGTCGAAGTCCTGGTTGGCGGAGGCAACACACGATTCTTTGAAGTTCTTGGAGTTCCTGCCCCGGAATTTCATCTCGGGGCTCAACGATTGCAAGAAGATAATCCTCAGCCAATCGAACCCCTGGTAAACGTGAAGAGATGGCGTCATTGAGATGGAGATGACAGCATTCAACAGATCTGAGGCGAAGTTGAAGACGGTGACAACGTCGGCAATTGCTGTGTTGATTTTTTGTTTTCTTTGTGGGGATTTTTTTTTTCTGATGCTTCTAACTTTGTTTAGGTTTAGATTTTTGGTCAATTTTTTTAATGAAGAAAATTGAATCAAAGCAGATATTAGAATGTTTATTTGGTTTGGTCACTTTTGGTTTTTGAATTAAGAATTCAGAACTTGGAGTATTTGATTGTTTGACATGACTTTGTTTGATTTTGCAATATTCCAAGTCCTGTTTATGATTCTTGATTTCAAAAATATGTTGTTAGTTTAAGTATGTTATTATTTTAAGGATTTATTAAATTTTGGAAAATAGTAAATAGAAATAAGAAAATTAGAAAATAAATGCAAAAAAAATGGGTAAATCAGTTTTACCCACAAAATTGTGGGTTTTGACCGCCTAAAGGAATGGTTTTACCCGATCTAAGAGTGGGTAAAAATGATCCAACAGTAGGAAAAAAAAAATCTAACCGCCTAAAATAGCGATTTTACCTAGCCTTGATTGGGTAAAACCGATCAGGTGCTAAAGTTGAAAAAATATATTTTCTCAAGGAGAGCTACGACCTGGGGTCTAGCCTCCTAGGTTTTGGATTATTACACGGTCTAGGAGTATAAATAGACTCATTTTTGTGCTCATCAACCCATAAAACAACAACAATCAAAGAAAAAGGGAGAGAAATGAGAAATAGAGAAGAAATAAGAAAAGGAAAGGAAAGCAAAGCAAAGGAAGGAAGGATTTGGAGCTTGGATTTGGAGCTTGGATTTGGATCCTAAACCGTGAAAACCTATCCTAGCAACTTCAAGAAGATGTTGGCAAGGAATTCAAGCTTCCATAATGTTAATTTTTGGAGTTAGGTATCATAAAAGTCAAAAAATTGAAGTTTAGTAGTTTTCTTAAGTTTTGATCCTTGTCCTTAGCTTTAGCTTTGAATGTGTTTAGGTGTTATCGAATGTTAGGAATGTTATATAGATGTAGTAGGAATGATTTTGAGCAAAAGAAACCAAAGAAAAATGAGCTCTGGAGCACTTTTGTTTGAAACCCAAAGCTAAAAGTTGAAGAAAACATTTTTGGGCACGATCGGGTAAAATCGATCCAAAGAGTGGGTAAAACCGATATTGGAATTTCTAGAAAACCCCCGATCAGTTTTAACCGATATCAGAGCGGGTAAAGTCGATCTTAATTTTCAGAATAATTTTAGAGTGGGTAAAACCGATCCTTAATTTTCTGAATAATTTTAGAGCGGGTAAAACCGATCTGACGCTGGAAAAATGGATTTTTGAATAATTTTTATTTTTTGTTTATTTCCTTATAATTCCTTTTGTAAATCTTTTCTAAAAGTATTTTAACTACCATTTACATGGTTTTAAATTTACATTTTCCTTAAGATAGTAACTAATATAATTTCTTGTTTATTTATTTGTTATTTCCAAAATAAATTAGAAATAGAGTCTAAATATTATAAACTCTTTTTAAAAGGAAAATAGGTAGATTAGTTTTACAGCATTAAACTTATATTTTCCTAGAAATTAGTAATTAATGTATTTCCTTATTATTTCCAAAGTAAAATAAAAATAACTTTTAAATATCTATCGTTATAAGCTCTTTTTAGTAGGATTAGATAAATTAGTTTTTTTTTTCTTACTTAGCTAAATCCTGGAATACATAAGAGTTTAAGAATCTTAGAATTTTATTAGTAATTAAAAATAAGTACTGAAATTTTGGATCATGAAATATATGCAGATCGGATAGTTAGAACGTGAGCGAGTATCTTTGGACTAAGGTGAATTTATCACTGAAAATGGATACCGTTTTAATACAATTAATAATTGAACTTGCATTGAACTAAATTGTGTAACATGTTTTATACACTTTCGAAAAATGTTTGAAATGCTTTTGTTTTAAACTACCAATTGTGTTAACTTACCGACTAAAATGCATATGTACTTGTTATGCTTCAATTGTACTTTCTTTGTGCACTGGAACTATTATATGTTCATGAGTTGAGTCGGATCCATTATATGATATTCGGTTTGATTCCATGAGCCGGTATTGGGCCTGGTCGTTTGAATCATTTGCGTTCATAATCTTGAGATTATTTCTAACTCAAGAATGGCGGTATGGAGAATATGGTACCTATATGAATGATTATGATGATGCTGAGATGAGTTGGCCCTCATTCAACATTCATGTATACATTGGCGAACGCCCCTCATTCTCCGAGGCCTCATTCTCGTTTTATATGACCACAAGGTAAGCTGGCCCGTCGTTTATCATTCATATAGAAACTTGGCGAACTCCCCTCATCCTCATTATATGTTCTATGAATCCTATATGAGTCATGAATACTATATGTTAGGATTTGCCTGAATTATATGCATGGGTAATTTATGAAACTAGGTAAATGTTTGCAAAAACGGTGAACTCTCACTGGGCATGGGATCATTCCATTTTCCTATTTTTTTTTCTATTTTCAAAATAAATTGTTACAGATCTTTGGTACGAAGATGAATATGCTCACTAGGACAACCTGAAATACTAAAATTTTGTGATACAACAAAAGGCGGGATTGATAGAGATTGACTCATACTCTGATAATCATGTACTTTAGGGCTGTGTAAGTTTTATTGTATTATTATAAAGGGAAAATTATTATGTTCTGCATGTTCTAAGACCTGGTGCGAACCAGACAGGTATCCGGTGAAGCCAAACCCCTTGTATGCAGGGTGGTGAATCTGGGGTGTCACAAACTAGCTCTTAAATGTAATCAATTTTCATTTTTTTTCAAAAATACAGTTAAAGTAGCATCAAAATTTTTAAAAACAATTTAGTAATATTTGAGTGTGTTTACTCACCTAAAATATATTTAAAAAAATTAGGGGCAACTTTGAGGTTTCAAAATAATGAATTCCAACTATAAGTTTTATATCTCTAAATTTAGAGTTGACAAAAATTCTCATTCTCAATAACACCATAGATTTATTGGGAGAGAAATACCTAATACTCCCTCTTTTCCATTAGAAGAGTTCACTTTGTTGTACTATTAGTATAACAAAGTGGACTTTTCTAATAGAACAGAGGAAGTATTGTTTTTTTTATTGGGCTTAACTGTTAGGATTAGGACCTAAACGGTGTAGTTTGATTTCAATTAATTAGGATAATCAAATTAAATTATATTTTGCTAGTTATAAGTTATTTTTAGTATTTGTGAGGTGATGATATATACTCTATTGTCTACTAGAAATGGCATGTTGAATGTATTTTGTATGTCTTCTTCCCCAATTAATCTCTCTTTTTCTCTTTTGGAATTTTCTTCCATTTTTGTCTTCTGCAGTTTTTTATCTGATGCCCTCCCTTCATTATTAATTCTTCTTCTTCTTAAATCTAATACGTACTGGATGCGGCTGACTTCTTCAGAGCAGAGGACTTCTTCAACCTAAAAGAACAGGTTGTGGCTTGTGTTACTAGCCACTCATTTTCCCTTTAATCATGCTAGTCTTGTTAGTAGTTGTAATCAGTGAGCTTATCCAAGATTATAAGGGATCTTAGCAACCTGCAGTAGTGCAATTTAGAGCCTATAAATAGAGCTCATTCATGGAATAATAATCATCTAGAAATTACACACCTTTCCTATCTTCTGAATTCTCCCCTACCTTTTCTCAAATTCCTTTATCAGTGGTATCAGAGACACTCAAGGTCCTGAGCCATGGACACCCGAAACAAGACGAATGTAGAGTTTCGCGACTTTCCATTAGAAGCCCTCGCTCGACATGAAACGAGCTTCGATCAACTCCATGCTTCCATGGAAAAAATGATGACAAAAATTCAATCCCGGTGAATTGAGCGTACCTAGCCCCCCTTTGCCAACGAACAAGCCCACCAGAACTAATATTCAGTCGACTACACCCGACTGCAATTCCCAAAGTTTTCCGGCGAGGACCCCCAAGGGCGGCTCTACTAGACGGAACAGTACCTCAAGTTTCGGGGAACCACTTCAGATTGAAGGTACTTATCGCCTCCTTTCTCCTAGAGGGACTAGCCTTGCAATGGCTGCAGTGGGTAGAGAAGAAAAGGGGTCCCCAGAGTAGGGCCAAAATATGCATCGGAGTCATCTCTTGGTTTGGACCGACCAACTACAAGGACCCCTCAGAAGCCTTAACCCGACTAAAGCAAACATCCACCGTTGCTGACTACCAGGTGGCGTTTGAACGCCTCTCGCACCGGGTTGATGACCTCCCAGAAGATTTTCTGATCGGCTGCTTCATCATAGGACTCCGGGATGATATCCAACTAGATGTTAGGATCAAGAAATCCAGGACCCTGTTAGACAGTATCGGGGTATCATGGCTCATTGAGGAGCGGAAAAACCATATAGCCAAGGCTCCGGTCGGCCAAAGGTTTGGCTTACCACCACCCCCGTCCACCCCTGCAGTCAGCCTGCTCGGCCCAGCACCGGTGTCGCGCACCACCACCACTGCCCCCGCATCCCAGCCAGACACCACTGGCAGCAAACTATCCTTCCAGGACTTCATTGAACGCCGTCGTAATGGCCTCTGCTACTACTACGATGAAAATGGGGTAGGAGGACACCAATGCCGTTGTCTCTTCATGATAGAGGACTGTTTAGAATTACCAGAAACTGAAGTAGAGGTAGCTGGGGACACTACTCCGATCTACTATGAGCCCCCTCTTAAGATCTCCTTACAAGTCATCTTGGGGACGTGCCACACACGCACTTTACCTGTCGCCGAAAAAATAAAAAACCATCCGATGATGTTGCTGGTTAACGGAGGAAGCACACAAAACATAATCGGCAGCCCCATCGTCTGGAAATTCAATCTACCCGTCCATTCTCACAAAGCACTCTGGGTGATTGTCGCAAACAGAGAGCACATTTACTTCCGTCGGAATCTGTCAGAACCTCACTGTATGGGTCAACGAGAAGGCCATTATGGCAGATTTCTTTGTCCTGCCCACCGCCGCTTGCCAAGTCATTTTAGGGGTTTAGTGGTTACAAACTATTGGCCCTATCCAGATGAATTATCAGAAACTAACAATGACGTTTATCACGAACGGAGAGGAGCACACTTTTACTGGGATACAACAACCCATATTAGAAGCACTAGGTGACAGGGACTCCTACGGTTTGAATGGAACTGGGTTTTTTTTGCTTTCTAGCAGTAGAAGTCAACCCCCCCCCCCCCCCAAACAGACCCTTATCCAACCGATCTCACCCACCTCCTGGAGGGCTTCGAATCCCTCTTTGACAACCCCACCTCACTACCTCTAAACAGATCCCATGACCACCACATCCCCTTACTCCCCAACTCCGAGCCTATCAGTATACGCCCATACAGATACCCCCACTACCAAAAAACTGAGATTGAAAGACTAGTACAAGAACTCCTTAATTCCTCTCTAATTCGCCTCAGCAGAAGCCCTTTCTCATCCCCTGTCTTGCTAGTCAAGAAACCCGACAACACATGGCGCTTCTGTGTCGATTACAGGGCCCTCAACTTGATTACCATCAAAGATAAGTTCCCCATTCCAGTAATCGACGAGCTCCTCGACGAATTATTCGGGGCCTATTTCTACTCCACAATTAATTTTACAGCCGGGTACAACCAAATTCGGATCGCCCTAGAAGACATCCAAAAAAAAAAAAAAGGCTTTTCGTACTCATGAACGACACTACAAATTCCTCATGATGCCTTTTGTTCTGACAAATGCCCCCGCCGCCTTCTAGAGTTTGATGAACGAATTGTTCCGACCTCACCTTCGTAAGTTCATCTTGGTCTTCTTCGATGATATCTTTATTTACTCTCGTACCTGGGCGAATCATCTGCGAATAGTTTTTATTATCTTGCACGACCACTACTTGTTTGTTAAGTGGAAAAAATGCAGATTTGGGGTATCAAAAGTTGACTATCTGGGCCACATCATTTCCAGCCAAGGGGTGGTAGTTGACCCTTCCAAAATTGAAGCAGTACACGATTGGCCCACCCCGACGAACCAGCAGGCCGTACGAGAGTTCTTGGGCTTGGCAGGATACTACAGGAAATTTATCAAACGTTTCGAGATCATCGTGGGCCTCCTAAACAAGTTGTTAACAAAAAAGGGGTTCCGTTGGACGAAAGCTACGCAACACGCTTTCAACTATTTGAAAGAAGCCCTGACCTCTGCCCCAGTACTAGCCCTTCTCGACTTTACCCAGAGCTTTATCATTGAGTGCGATGCAAGTGGTACGTGGATCAGAGCAGTTCTTATGCAAAGCAACCAACCCATTACATATTATAGCGAGACCCTAAAGGGTTCGGCCCTGCAGCTGTCAGCCTATGAAAAAGAGATGCTCGCCATCGTCAAGGCGGTTCGCAAGTGGAGGCCCTACCAACTAGGTAAGCCCTTTACGGTTTGCACGGACCAACAAAGTCCCCGCTACCTGCTAGAGCAGAGGATTTCCACACCAGCCCAAGCCCACTGACTACCCAAGCTCTTGGGGTACGACTACGAGATTGAATATAAAAGGGGCCCCGGCAACAAAGCAGTGACTCACTCTCTCGGCGTTTGGAATTTCAGTTCACCTCTGTCTCTGCCCCATGGGCTGATTGCTAAGCCCAACTTTAATAGGAAGTCCAGTTGGATCCTTACTACGCAGCAGTATCCACCGGCCCAGTCACTAATCTTATTTACTGTGACGAGGTCTGGCTCAGGAGGGGTCAGATTTTCCTAAGTCTTCACTCAGCCTTCATCCCCACCATTCTCGGGGAGTGCCACTCCTCCACTAAAGGAGGCCATTTTGGGTTTCACAAAACGCTAGGCCGAATACAGCAAGGCTTCACGTGGCTAAACCTATAGAAGACAATAAAGGAGTTCTTATACACTTGCGATACTTGCTAGAGATTCAAAATAGACACCCTGTAGCCGCAGGCCTCCTACAACCCCTGCCAATACCCTACAGAACTTGGACAGTGGTATCTATGGACTTCATTGACGACCTGCCGTCATCCATAGGGCACACGGTCATCATGGTGGTATTTAATAGGCTTAGTAAATTCAACCACTTCATCTCGTTGAAACACCCTTACACCGCCTTAACTGAGCAGAATTGAGCTACAACACATCCATCCACTCCGCCACTAAGATAGCCCAGTTCGAGGCAGTGTCCGGCATCTCCCCACCCCAGATACTGACCTATGTTCCTGGCACTGCCAGTCTTCCCACCATCGATGAGCATCTTTTCGACCGGGACACCATCCTCCGGGAGCTCCAACACAACCTCTCCCTCGTCGGCCAGTGCATGAAAAGTCAAGTAGACTAGCTGTAAGACCCTAAAGTTTCTCGCCCTAGCTTAACCTTTAGAATTTACATTTTATCATACTTTAGGTGTAATTCAATGTTTGGAAATTTTGATGAGGAAATCCAAGGCTAAGACAACACAAGTTATGAGTCAGAATCTACGAAGACAAAGGAAAGCTCCAATGACCTTAATGAGAAGGAAATGAAGATTACAAGAGTTACCCTACTCACCATCAAAGTGGAAATGGTGGAAATGGTGAATACTAATCATCCCAACTAAGGAAATGCTAGAAATGGTATTTCCAAGTTGTGGAAATGGTGGAAATGGTATTTACAAGTTACAGAAATGGTGGAAATGGTAACTACTAGTCTTTCCAGTTAAGAAATGGAGATTTCATGAAGATTGAAGAATTTTAGAAGTGAAATGTTTTTTCAGCTTCTGAAATGGTTCCAGAAGCTTCCTACATCTACATCATCATGCTACATCATCATGCTACATCAATTGGGCCGAATTCATCAAGCCCACTCCATGAACCCACATTTGGCCAAGCCGAAGCCCAAGGAGAAGCAATTGACAATTAGGGTTAGGGTTAGGAGGAGAATTAAGGTTTTGTGCATGTTACCTAATTCTCTTCATAGTTTCCTCTTTTTCTTTCTCCTTTTTCTTTTCGGTTTTTACCTTTTTCTTTTATGGGTGAAATCTGAATTTCCCCTTCTCTTTTTCTCCTTTTTCTTTTCAGTTTTCCTTCTTCCTTTTAAGGAGAAAAACCTTAGTTCTCCTCCTAACCCTAACCCTAATTGTCAATTGCTAGAGTGCAGTAGCATATTTCCACCACTTGATTCCCTCAACTACTACTTATCAGAAAAGGACCTTTCTTTCTGCTACATTAAAGTACACCCTGCCTTTATTCATATCGACCGCCTTGACACTTTAATATCAAGGAACCTCCTCCTCGCACTCTAAGTGAAAGTCAATACAGGTGCCGCATCTTCTCCTTAATCGTAAATAGCTTCCCTTGATCGGGTTGACGAGCTTACCCTGGGGTTAGACTATAATAGCCAGACAGGCGAACTAAAGAAGAGTAAGAATAAGCCAAGAGGGGGAAATGAAACCTCTGATAGTAATGGATATTAAAGCGATAGCGGATTCTTCCTCCACTGATCACTACCTTTGAGCTAACTGTATTCGGCAAGACCGCCTATTCAGAAAAGACTGGTGATTCCTTTACTCCTAACTACTAACTAATGCTAATGGGATCCGAAAGTTCAAAGAGAAAAAAGTGAGTTCTTCCAAAGAACCAGTAGCGCGTTTGCAAGAAAGTCTTTCTTTTTTTACCCGATTGGAGGTCTTCCCATTTCATTCTATTACATGACCACATTGAATAGGCTAGGAAAGGAATGGAATCACTTAGATAGAAGCATGTTGGATGACTTAATGCTTAAATTATGGATTTTCGTTGATCGGATCGAGCACATAGGGTGCGAACCCGAAGTCAATTCATTCTCTTAGGCGTAGGCTTCCCTTCTGGCCTAGTAGGAATTCTTCTTGCTACTCCATCAAGATGGTAAGTGCCACTGTCTTGCCTACCCGCTTACCCGAGAAGAGAATCAGCGATCTATGCCTTACGAACGTAAACCACCTCTTTAAGGTCTTCAGTAGTTAGGGCGCGCGTTAGCCTAGAGCCTATCAGAGTTTGACCGAATAGCGAACTTAGCTTAAAAGGAATTTAATGTGAATCAGCCGGAGAATACATCGGAAGTAGGCGGATCGCCTTGGGGTCTTGGTTGATGGCTTTCCTTGGAACTAGGAGAGACCTTCTGCCTGTCTTTAGATGACATTTATAGACGACATTTATTTCACTGCCAATAGTCTGGGCAACGCACGGAGTAATAAAATGAATTGAATGCCGGTCTCACAAGAAAGATATATATAGCTTGTCGGCCACTTTACTCTCTTCAGGCTTCCTGCCCTTTCCTAACTTGAAGGGTCCAGGCAGAACTCTATCTATCCGTCAAGTAGATGATACCTCTACTTTTTTGGTTCGAGCACACTTCACTTCAAATAGTTAGTTTTCACAGATAGGAGTTTCTCTCCTCTAAGAAAGAGAGGTTATCCTATACTTGTTTTCTCTCTGTTAGGTGCTCACTCATTTCTCTTTACTTCCTATCCATTTCAGTTCTTCTTTTCTTCCTCGTCATCAGCAATCATGTCGTGTTACAAGGGAAAATATACTAATGAGCTAATTGCTACCTATTTCATAGTGGGATGGTTGTTACCTGTGGATGATTCGGCATTTCCCTCGGATAAGTCGAGGTACTTGTGCCAACTACCCGACCCCGAGCTCGAACCCACATTAAAATGAGCTCATACCATTTGTTGAGCCGCTGAGATGAAAGCGACTCCCGTCCCGGGGTCGGGTAGTTGGCACAAGTACCCCGACCCCGAGCTCGAACCCACATCATCATGCTATATCAATTGGGCCGAATCCATCAAGCCCACTCCATGAACCCACATTCGGCCAAGCCGAAGCCCAAGGAGAAGCAATTGACAATTAGGGTTAGGGTTAGGAGGAGAATTAAGGTTTTGTGCATGTTACCTAATTCTCTTCATAGTTTCCTCTTTTTCTTTCTCCTTTTTCTTTTCGGTTTTTACCTTTTTCTTTTATGGGTGAAATCTGAATTTCCCCTTCTCTTTTTCTCCTTTTTCTTTTCAGTTTTCCTTCTTCCTTTTAAGGAGAAAATCCGAAATTTTCCTTCTTCTTTTCTTCCTTGCAATTTCGGCAATTCCTTCTTTGTGCTGCCGAAACTCCTTTTATTCTTTTTGGTATTTTCCTTGTTTTTCTTTCCTTATTTTCTCTTGTATTTTCGTGCATCTACACCTATAAATAGGGGTGCTGCACTTCATTATTTTTCAGTGATTAATTGAATAAAAGTTTATACTTTATTATTCACTCTTCTTTATTTTGGCTTAAGTAATTTGCATGCTTTGTTAATTGTTAAAGTACAGGAACTATAAGCTAATTAGATAATTGCTCTATCTAATTGCATGCTTTGTTTCGCCTCTATTATTCTCCACTTGGTTCGAATTGCGTGTTTAATTTAACTTGTTAAATTAGTAGTCTGCCGAATCCAAGGGTAAGGATTCTAGAGTTTTGAGAGCTGCGTCTTGCATATAGACTTTCGTTGGCAATTTTTTGCATTGAGTTTTTGTTTTCACAGGTTGAAATCAAGGGTTCACATCAAATTTTCCAAAAATAATTTTTATTTATAAAATCTAATGGTTTAGATTTTTATGTTTTGGATTTTAATTTAGAAATTGGGATGTTTAATTTAGAATTAAGGTATTAATTTAAATATAGGATTATGTTTAAGGATATATAAAAATAAATATATAAGCTTAATTTTAGGAATTATGGAGTAAAAATAAAGAAATTAGAAAATAAGTAAAAAAAAATTAAAAAAAAAATATAACCCATCGGTTATAACCGATTGGAGGGATGGTAAATCGGTTTTACCCAATTCCGAAAAGGGTAAAACTGATTGGTAAGATAAGGCAATTGGTAGTACTGATTGGGAATCGGGTAAAACCGATTCCACCGCTTCCCGAAACGGTTTCACCCAATTTCTAAACGGGTAAAACCGATTTTAAAATTAAAGAAAAAATTTGACCGACTCATAATCGGTTTTATCCGATTCAAAAATGGGTAAAACCAATTTGATGGATAAGACAACCAGTTGTAACCGATTCTAAATCGGGGAAAATCTATTCGGATCGATTATAACCGATAGATCAGGAAAAATCGATTCCATACTGGAATTGAAAAAATAAAATAAAATTTCAAGATAAGAACGGAATTGATATTTCCTTAGGCATTTTACCTATAAATAGGCTTCTCTCTCAACCATTTCCCTCACCAAAACCCTGCCAAAACTTTGCCAAAATCCCAAACCAAACTAGAAAAGCTAGAAAGGGGGAGAAAGAATAAGGAAGGAAAAAGGAAAGGAACAGCTAGGAAGGAGAAGGATTGGAGCCGGAATCCGAATTCCACAATGTTGGTTTCATTCTAGAGAGTCTCTATAATGTTAAGGTAATCTATTTCGGTCATTTTTACGTTAGGAATTTTAGAAGAGTTCATGAAAATGGAAGAAAGGAGGTTTTTGGTTTTTCTCAGAATTTTGATCCAAATCTTCATGTTTTAATGTTTGTTAAAGTGTTATGGATTGATATAAATGTTGTAGGGATGTTGTAGAAATAATTTTACCAAAAGATTGATGGGTTATTTGAGTTCTATTCTAGATGAGAAAAGGTTTGATTACCAATAGAATGGAGCTCTGGATAGAATCCTTTCTAGATGTACAGGGAAAAGTTTGTTGGACACAGTTTTCCAATCAATGATAGAGACTTTGTTGTTCATGCTCGAACAAAATCAAAATATTAGTATAAATAATAATATAAAATAAATTAAAGCAAAAAACAAAATTTAAAGAAAACTAGTGCGACATGAGCTGAGGCGCGTATCGCTATTCTTAGGTGATTCAAGTGCCTCTGCGGAAGAATCTGGTGCAGTAGATCATTATCTCTTAGCTTGTCACCCTAAGATTCAACAGCCCAGCACACTAGCTGTACATCACTCATCAGCCTGCACCGCTAATAGAGGGTAACTCGGATATACACCATGTCGTCTTGACATATCTCTAAAATGCCATAGATTAACTCTTCTAAACACATCTCCAATATGTAAAGGAAATTTCTCTCAAATAATATATAAATTAGTTAGCAAAGAATATCTCTCTCTTCCAAAACATCACACACCAACCATTATATAATGTTGGTCAATCTTTTATAGGCTAGTAACCCATCAAAGCACCCAAGCAACGGATTTACTAATTTAATTTTCTGAACCAAAATCACGGAACGGTTTCTCAAGGAAAAGAATTTGTATGCATTAAAAAATTATAATTGTATAATAACTTTGGCTCAGAAACCGTTAGTCACAAAGATGATAAGGGATTAAGAAATTTGTAACTTAAACAATGAACATTATAAGTAACTCCAGCTAATTATGATAATAAAAATAATTAATTGTTTTTGTAACTGATTCTTTCCACAAAATTAGCAAATTATTTATTATTTTATTAAAATCTCCAACAATCCCCCACTATTTTAATAAAATATATCGAATATATTATATGAATTATCTACACGCATTATCTAATATGGCAAGAAAGGACCATCACACATCATATAGATAGCAATGCCTTGAACCTATATAGTGTAGATGCAATTTCCAATACTAGAGTCAGAGTGAACTTCGGTCTTGAACTTTGGCTGCTTTAAAGATAGAGGATATTGCATCACATGCATAATTATCCAGGTGTCTTCGTTGAGCTTTTATAAGCTGGCACATTTATGGCTTTGTGCTTTCATCCCAGTTTTTCATGAGTGCATAAGTAGAGTAAGTCCCTATCCTCTTTGGGCGGCCAAACCCTACACTCATACAGGTGAAATCTATCAAGAGTGCTCCTGTAATTCTGACACAGCCACAACCCTCAAAAAATCATTACAGGATGTATGCATATGTACCACAATGATGGACAAAATTAATTTTGTGCATACCATTACAATAACAATGTAATTCATTTTTCCCTTTGAATGCCTCTTGGGATCTCCAATCATTAGGTTGGGTATCCTTACATATGATTTTTGTATTTCAAATGGATTTCAGTCTCATCCCCCTCACGGTACATCCATGTCATTGCACCAAGCTTGGATTTCTCATAATAGCAAAGACATGAAATTTTATTTATTTTTTGATAATAAGCACTCAATGCCATATCAAATATATTGCTAAATTTTAGCATCTCAAATGATTCACAAATCACATAATTGTGAATGTGACACCCTAGATCCACCACCCCGCATAAAAGGGGTTCGTTTCACCAAATGCCTGCCTGGTTAGCACTAGGACTCAGAACATGCAGAACAAAATAATAATAACTTCTCTTATTATTATAACTACCAAACCTTAATGTACATATATCATTTCTTAATATAAAAGCGAAAGCAGGGCTAAACATAACCCCTCTATGTACAATCCTATCCAACTAATATAATAGGTTCAGCCCTCATGCAGTCCCATCCTAGTATTGGTAGTGAGCAAAGTCCTCTTCATACCAAGGATCTGTTACAAAATTTTGAAAATAGAAAACAGGAAAAACAAAAAATGGAATGAGCCATTGCCAAGTGAGAGTCCACCGTTTTTTCGCAAATATTTACCAAGTTGAAATAATTACCCATGCATACAATTCAAGCATATCCTAAACAATTAGCATTCATGACTCATGCAAGATTTAGAGAACATATAAGGAGGATAAGAGGCGTTCGCCAACGTTCTATGTGAACGGTGAACGACAGACTAGCTCACCTCGGAGAAGCTCACTTCGGAGAATGAGAGGTGTTCGCTAGCGTGTACAGGAATGCTAAATGACAGACCAACTCATCTCAATTGAAATACAATAAAGAGGATGAGAGGCATTTACCAACGTTCTATGTGAACGATAACGACAAACCAGCTCACCTCAAAGAATGAGAAGCGTTCACTAGCATATGCTAAACGACAGACCAACTCATCTCAACTGAAATATATCGTCAGCCAACTCCCAACAACTTATACTAATATGGGCCCCAATGTTCTGGGCTGATTTCAAAATCAAGAGCGCAAATGATCCAGACAACCAAGCCCGATGCTGGCTCGCGTGATCAAATCGCAAAACAAATAATGGATCTGACATGACTTATGCTCAAATAACTGATTCAGTGCACAAACAAAAGTACAACTGAAACATAACATGTATATATGTATTTCAGTCGGTAAGTAAACAAAACTGGCAGTTCAAAATCAAAAAGGATTTCAGGCATTTTTCGCAAAACATTCAAAACATGCCGCAAACAAGATTCAGTGCAGTTCAATTATTAAATGCGTTAAAACAGAATCCATTTTCAATGATAAACTCACCTCGGTCCTGAGATGCTTGCTCACTAATTTTCCAATTATCTGCAGTTTATAAATATCGAAAGGTTCAATTTCTAGTCTATTCCAAATAAAGCCAAATTTCTTATAAACCCTAATTTTCATTCTTAAACCTAATGTTTCCCAAAAACTAGTTCCATAATTCTATAATTCCAAAAGGGCATTAATTTGATTTATTTACGAAACTAAACTACTGCAGAAATTTATACAAATTTTATAAAAATTCCAAAAATAGTATTTCCTATTCCGATCGATTTTTCTCGATTGAAAATAGGCAAAACCCGATAGGAATCGATTTTAACCGATTTTCAATTGGTTAAAACCGTTCGAAAAATGGTTTCCAAATTTACCCCTGGGCTCATCGATTTTCCTCGATTCCGAATCGGCCCAGAAAACTTGGTTTCCAAGTTTTCTTTCGGTTCTTGCTAAAATTCTTCAAAAAGCCAATTTTCTTGCTTTCTTTTGTGCAAAATCAACCTAACAACATCTAGGCATTATTTCTAACATCTTTTGAACTAATTCATGCTAATAACAAGATCAAAACCTAAAATTTCTTAAGAATTCCTAAAACTTCAAAACATGCAATATTTTCTAAAAAATCAACCAAAGGAATCCATTGAACTCCTTACCGGTACATTCCGAACTCCTTCTAACACCGAATCCAGGGCTACGGAATCAATCCTTAGCTTCCAGGCTTTCCTTTCTCCCTTCATCTTCCTTCCTTCTTTGTTCTAGGTTTTTTCTAGTTTGGTTTCGGTTTCGGCAGCATTTGGCTGTAAGGTGGGTAAAGAATGAAGGTAGGGGAGGGGTATTTATAGGCCAAGATGGCTTAATAAGCAAAGGATTTCTTTTTATCTCAAAATTTAATTTTTTGTCAAATCCAGGCCCGAATCAATTTTACCCGATCGGGAATCGGTTATAACTGATTGTGATCGGTTTTTCCTATCTTAAAATCGGTTTTACCCTATTTATTCCATTTCCAATCAGTTGTGACCTTTTCCAAATTGGTTACAACCGGTTGGAGGGCGGTTAGATATTTTTTCTACTTTTTCAAATCAGGTCTACCGGTTTAAAAGTTGGTAGAACCGTTTTGGGAAGCGGTAGAATCGGTTTTACCAGATTCCGAATTGGTATTACCAATTTCCTTATCTCCAAGAATCGGTTTTACCTGTTTAGAAGCGGGAAAAACCAGTTATAGCTCTTGATCAATCGGTTTTTCAAGATTCTAAATCGGTTAAAACCGATTGGTCCCTTTTTACTTTATTTTTCTATTATTCTAATTTTCTTTATTCTTATTACTTAATTGATTTATTACTTGAACATAATTCTAATCTTATTCCTAATACACATAATCCTAATAAACATTAAGATTCTGTAATCTAAATAAATCATCTTATTAAATAAAATTCCTTAAAGAAAATTGTACAGGTTCATAGCTATACATACTTTGAAAAATTAAAATAATTTACAAAAATACAATCCTACGGTTAATACTAGGGAAAAATTTACGAGATCTCACATCCTGTCCCCCTTGCGAAATTTTGTCCTTGAAATTATCTCTTGAATAGCTCAGGATGCTTCTACCACATATCTTCTTCTGTTTCCCATGTGGTTTCTTCGATCCCATGATGATTCCATTGTACCAAAACCAAGGAAATTTCCTTATTCTTTAAAATCTTCGTCCGTTGATCCAAAATTTTGACTGGCTTCTCTTCATACATCAATTTCTCATTCAGCTCAAGCTCTTCATGCCGTTTTTCATGACTTGGATCCGAATGATACTTCTTCAGAAGGGATACATGAAATACATTGTGCAACTTTTCCAATTGGGCCGGGAGATCCAACTTGTAGGCAACCGATCCTATATTCTTAGTGATCTCAAAAGGTCCGGTGTAACATGGGCTTAATTTTCCTTTCTTCCGATGCCTAATTAATCCTTTATGAGGGGTAACTTTAAGGAAAACTTTATCTCCTACATCCAACTCTAAATCCTTGCAGTGATTGTCAACATAGCTCTTTTGCCTGCTCCAAGCTGTCAGTAAATGTTGCTGAATCAACTTAACCCTTTTGTAGGCGTTTTCTATCAAGGGAATTACATTATCCGAAAGGGATCTCTTTTCTCCCACTTCATTCCAGAAAAGTGGAGATGGACATTTGAGCTTGTACAACACTTCGTAGGGTACCATTTCGAATAGAAGATTGGTAGCTATTGTTATGGGAAAATTCCACTAATGGAAGATGACTATCCCAATTTTCACCAAAATCAGTAACGCAGGTCCTACGCATGTCTTCTAAGGTCTGGATGGTCTATTCCGATTGCCCATCAGTTTGCGAGTATGACGTGTGAGGACGCAAAAATTTTGAGCTAGAAATCATAACGTATTAAGGGTACAATAGAAATTTTGCTTGCTTTTAAATTACTAAAACCTGAATAATTAAATGCACGATTGATTGCCTGAGTGATGCTTTAATTGATTGTGTGATTAATTGCTTAAATTTATTGCTTGATTGATTTCTAGATTGATTGCCTAATCAATTGCTAGAATTAATGCTTGATTCGTAGTTAATATAGAAGTAATAATTACCTAAAGTGAAACAAGGAAAGGAGAGAAGCATAAAAGGAATGAATCTGAAAAATCACGTCGTAAGAGGTTCCATCCGAGTCGGACAGAAACTCAGACAGCAGAAGAATTTGAAAAGGAATGAATTCGCGGAATTAGCCCATGCGAGCTACCTCCGAGTCGGATGAGTACTTGGACAGAAGAAAACGAAAATGGGAAACGAAATCTTTAACAAAGGAATCCGGATTCACAATCAATCGGTAGAAGGAAACTACCTGAAATTACCTTACCTTATTTAAAAAAGATTTTGATCTCCTTTAACCTAGAGAATGTCTATAAATACATCCTTAACTTTCAAGGATCAAACTTTACAAACACTTAAGAAAAAGGGTTAAAGAAGCCGTGAAGTTTGCAGCGCCACCGCCGTCGACGAACCACAGCCGTGCCGCCTTTATTGAAGTCGTTAGTTTGTAGTATTCGTAGGACCTCATGGTGAGTGTTTGATTTGGGATTAGAATTGAAAATGGATTAAAAGCATGAACATATAGGAAAACTTGAATAACAAGTAATTAGGAAATTCGTGTTAATTGATGGAGAGAAAGCATATTTAGGCTAATGGTTGAATTCCTTATATGTTATTATGCTTAGGGTGCATGCCTCTAGATTTTTATAAGCCGTAATGCTGTAGATCTGAGAACCAAAATCCGAAAATATGCATGTTCTAAAATTAGTTTTCCGAGCCCAGTTCGGGACGATTTTAATATAGTTAAAGTACTTGTATTCGTGTAATTTAAGTTCCTACTAATAGCATGTATGTTAGACTATAGACCTATGTCTTTCGAATGGATGAAAACAGATTAGAAACCTGAACTACTGATAGCCTGTTTAAACAAACCCCGAAAGTGGTACCCCGAACTAGTAGTTTCTGGAAAATTGAACCAGCCATCCGATTTTCCATCCGAGTCGGACAACAACTCGGACAAGACCCAGAAAGCCTTTTCTTGAATTTTAAACCTGAAAACTTGAATAACACAAAAAACATGAAACCCAAGTGCGAGTTTCCACTCGAGTCGGACCGAAACTCAGACATGGCCCAGAACCAAAAATTTGCCTTATTTTTCAGAAATTAGTTTTTTGGCTCAAAAGTTTACCTTAATTTCAAAAGTGACTAAAAGCTTACCATATTTTGAAAATTGACCAAAAGAAAATTGAGAAAGACCATTACTTGAAACTTGATTGTATTTTTAATTGACCTTGACCATTGATCTTGAGCTTAATCATTGACCTTTGACCTTGACCTTCAAACCTAGTTAACCTAAAGTTAAAGTCAAACATAGTTGACCTAAAGTCAAAGTCAAACATAGTTGACCTAGAGTCAAAGTCAAATTTAGTTGACCTAAATTAAAAGTCAAAACTTTAGTAACTCATGCTAGAACACTTGCTGTGCAGGAGTTAACCATTGACTGTGAATTGATCTAGTCAACCGTCGTTACGGGCACACCTACGAAAGGTGAGGGATTACTCGCTATTTTCATAAGACTTAATTGGACTATCTAATGAGTAATTGTGTGTAACTATACCTACTTGATTGCTTGATTTTCTAAAGAGGTCTCCTACACCTCAGCACTTGCCTATTTTAAATACAACTTATTGCAAAGTGTGTATACGTATTGCTTAACATGATAATGCTATGATTGATTATGTTTTGCCATACTTGACTTGACTTGACTTGAATGTACGTGACTTGCCATGATCCATTAAATGTCTATGAATGTATGCACTTATTTATGAAAGCATGACATAGTAGCCAGGAAGGATGGTGTCTTCTCAGGATTAATCACATGTCATCTAGGATTGCATATTTGCCTCTAGAGATGTATGCCCATGAATACATACAAACATCATGCATCGGCCAAGAAATGACTAGGCCTGTCCTAGAATTATGACATCTAGGATTTGCATGATTGCCTCTAGAAATGTATGAAGCATGCTAGGATTTGCCATGATCACCTTAGCGTGAAATAGGTCAGAGGACCTATGTGAAAATACTTGAGCTCCGAGTCTTCCCGATTGAATAGAAAGTAGCCACTTGTCCACTAGGTAGGGCTTGCCGGCTAAAGTCGTGTCGCTGATAGTCGACACTCCTTCTATATGAGAGGAACCCTTTTGGCCCCTAGAAAAAGGGCACGGATCCAAAAACCCCGCCGTCGAGCATACTCAGTTTTACCGATATAGTTGCCGTGGGGTGATGTACTTTCTAAACCATCAACGCGAGCAAATGAAACATGAATAGATACCGACTTAGCTTTAATTATGAGAAAGCTATACCGCACTATCTAATCACTAGGAGTCTAGTGGCTCAAATGTGCTACATATGAATGTTGTATCTGTGTTACCATGCCTATATTAGTATTTGGTATATGCTTGCCTATACTACACAACTTGCTTGACTTGATTTACACGCTTGACTTGATTGACTTGTTTACCTGATTGCCATGCATGCCTACAATTCCCCTATTATATAGATATATGCATGAATTCTTTATTCGCTTACTTGGCCTATTATTTAAAGATTTACGATGGAAATTTTCCTTATAAAACCCAAGATCTCTCATTGAGCTTAGTAAAGCTCACCCCTTTCTATCTTATTATTTTACAAGGGCTTGGCTTGAGTGATGATAGTGGTAAGGCCAATGGGCGTGAACGAAAGCAATAAAGACCAGAACTCTATAATAGTTAGACTAAGTACAATTGTGGTTTTGGGAGGATAATTTGGTCTATGACCTTTCTCAGACTTTATCTTTACTTTTTCTGCTGCCATGAACTGCTAGGGTAATAAATACAATTTTATGGTAATTCTTATTTATTATTTGTATCGATTGCTGGGCACTAGCCCTGAATGACGCCCACTCAACCCATCTCGCTATTCATCATCGGGAATAAATCTGAGGGAACCGGGGGGGGGGGGGGTCGAGGCAGGGCTTCACATGATACAGTGCTCATGCTTAGTTTAGTACCTAGAGATTCCTGCAATCATGATGTGATCCAGCCCGGGTATGGACTAAAACACAATAAAGACAACCATTCTAAGGGTTGCTTCGTTGGTTGGTTAAACCTTAACCCACCAACAAATGGACAAAACGGAACCTCTGTATAGAAACCTCAACCCACGAGTGTGCAATGTTGAGAACCTCTAGAAACGCCACGAACAACTCACCAAGATTGTTCGGTAAGTTTTTGAATGCCACAAGAAGAAGTCTTGATAATTCGAAAAGTGAACTTAGAGTTAACAAACTCACAAATTACATTTCATCCAAGCTGTTTTCAAATGATTACAAAGAGTGCCTTTTTATACAAGAAGAAATGGACTAAAAAGTAAATAGATTATAATACTTAAATTAATTATTCAAGTCTCTTGAATTGTTTTTGACCTTTGACTTGCTTTGGCTGATTAATTATGATCACCTCTTGAATCTTTGAGTTGGCCGAAATTGATGAATGATATTGGAGAGTCTTGATTTATCTTTTAATGCTCCAAAGCTCTTCATCTTCAGCATTCTAACTCAAAGTTCATTTAACTCCTTCAGCCCCATTTTGACCGAATCCGCACACCTTCCACTTTAATTGCATCAACAATAAACTCCAAATCTTTGCATGCAGACCATTTAGCTTACAAAATTCAAATGAATTAATCTCCATGAATCTGAGTTTGATCACACGTTTCAGCGACCCCCATGTATGCATGGCTGAGAATGGACTTCACATATTTAACAAATTCGTGACTTTTGTGGCTGAGCCGGATTGCGTCAAATCGCTTCCAAAGTCACGATGTGAATCTAGGGTCTCTATCGGACACAATACTTAATGGCATTCCATGGAGTTTCACAATTTCTCTTATGTAAAGTTGTGCTAGTTTCTCTAAAGAGTCTCTCATGTTTATAGGTAGAAAATGTGCCGTCTTAGTCAGGTGATCTACGACGACCTAACTAGCGTCGTGTCCTTTCTGGGTTCGAGGTAAACTTGACACAAAATCCATAGTTATGTGCTCCCATTTCCACTCAGGTATAGGTAAAGGTTGTAACAGACCAGATGGTCATTGATGTTCGGCTTTTACCTGGTGGCAAGTTAGACAAGTCGCTACATAATAAGTGATGTCTCTTTTCATGTTGTCCTAGCAATACAACTACTTCAAATCTCGATACATCTTGGTACTTCAAGGATGTACGGTGTAACGGGTGCTATGAGCTTTCCCCAAAATCCTTCTGATGAAGTCAGGGTTTTGAGGTAAATACACTCTATTCCTAAATCTTAATACTCCATCTTCCTTTAGAGTGTATTCTGGCAATTCCTCTCTTGAAGCTTTTTCTCTTCTTTTTGCTAAAGAGGCATCCATTAATTGTGCTTCCTTGATCTCAAGAGGTAAGGTCAATTGGGTGCTAATGTTGCAAATTATTGTCCAACTTCCTCTTACATCAGCTTTCCAATCATCCAATTGGAATATCAAATCTATCTCCCGGGCTTGAAGTCTAGTTACATACACTTTCCTGCTAAGCGCATCAGCTACTACATTGGCCTTTCCAGGGTGATACTTGATACTACAGTCATAATCCTCTATGAATTCAATCCATCGTCTTTGTCACAGATTCAGATCTTTTTGTGAGAACAGGTACCTAAGGTTCTTATGATTTATAAATATCTCAAAGGTTATCCCATAAAGGTATGTCACCACTTTTTAAGAGCAAAAACTACGGCAGCTAATTCTAAGTCATGAGTCGGGTAATTCTGCTCGTAGGTCTTAAGTTGTTTGGAAGCATAGGCTATCACCTGTCCATTTTGCATTAACACACATTCTAGTCCTTCTAAAGATGCATTGGTATAAACCACAGAGTTATCGTTTCCTTGAGGTAAGCTAAGGATTAGGCTGTGGTCAATTTGCGTTTCAATTCCTGGAAACATAAACTCAGCTTTCGAGTTCCATTCAAACTTAACATCCTTTCGAGTTAACCTAGTCAATGGTCCCACTAGCTTATAAAAGTCTTGGATAAAATGTCCGTAATATCCAGCCAATCCTAAGAAACTGTGGATCTCCGTTACATTACTAGGTTGTTTGTTTCCATTTGGGCACAAGCTCTACTTTGGTAGGGTACACGGCTATCCAGTTTCTGGAAATGACATGGCCTAGGAAAATTACTCTATCCAACCAAAAATCACATTTGCTGAGTTTAGCATATAGCTTATGTTCCCTCAGAGTATGGAGTACAATCCTCAGATGTCTCTTGTGTTATTCGACTAATTTGGAATAAACTAAGATATCGTCTATAAACATTACTACAAATTGGTCCAGGTATGGTCAGAACTCACGATGCATTAAGTCCATGAATGCAGTTGGGGCATTGGTTAATCAAAAAGGCATTACTAGGAATTCGAAATGCCCATATCGGGAGTTAAAAGCGGTATTTGCTATATCTTCTTCTCAAATCTTAGCTGGTAATATCCCTGCCGTAGGTCAAACTTAGAGAAAACTACAGCTCCTTGTAGTTGGTCAAAAAGCTCATCTATCATCGGCAGGGGATATTTATTCTTTACAGTAACATCATTCAGATCTCAATAATCTATACAAAGTCTTAGGGTTCCATCCTTTTTCTTTACAAACAGTATTGGGGCTTCCCAAGGCGATGTACTCGGTCTGATGATACCTTGAGACAACAATTCCTGAAGTTGAGTTTTCAATTCTTACAGTTCTATCGGAGCCATCCTATAGGGTGACTTACAAATTGGAGTCGCTCCTATAGCTAGGTCAATAGTAAACTCAATCTCTCATTCAGGGGGTAGGAAAGTTAATTTCTCAGGAAAAACTTTTGGGTAATCCCTAATCATTGGAATGGTCTCAGCCTTTACTCGCTCAGTCAAGTGATTAATCAGGTAAGCTAGGTATCATGTGGCTCCTTTATGTAAAAGTTTTCGAGCCTTAATTCCAGAAATAGCTATAATTTCTTTATTTCTTGTAGGCATGTTAACTTGAATTTCAGGTTCTCCCTGTGGTCGTAGTTTAAAAGTCTTAGTCCGACAATCCAGTTGTGCATTATACCTAGGCCCTGTTTGGTAACATGACTCAAGGCACGGTTTGAAACTACTTTTGATTTTATAATATTAAAATTATATTGGGAATGTAAAAAGGTGTGTTGAAAATGTAAAAAAGTTTCTTGGAAATGTAAAAAGGCTTATAGGGAATGATGAAAAACTATTATAAAATCAAAAGTAGTTTCAAACCATGACTTGAGTCATGTTACTAAACAGGCCCCTAGATAACCAATCCATTCCTAAATTAACCTCA